>JANHFT010004402.1:0-12042 GCA_032467955.1 Pseudoxenodon macrops | reverse complement strand
AGTTGAAGTCCACAACTCGTAAAGTTGCCAACGTCACTTTATAAGGCTACAGTTGGTCCATGCAGGGCAGTCACCTAGAATGGCAATCATCATTGCATCCAAACAGGATTGGAAAGCTTCAGAATGCCTTAAAATGTTACCAGGATTTTTTGAGAAATTTCAAAAAAAAATTCTTCAGATTTCAACTGAAGAATTAGGTAAAGCAACAATTTGTTGCAATCTCTTTTGTTCAGCAGTGTGTTAAATATATTGAATTTAATGTGGTCTGGGCCACATTCATTGTGATAAGAGCCTACACATCTATAGATATCTTACTGTAAATGAAACAGCTTCTTAAGCTGGTGTTTCTCAACCTTGGCAACTTTTAAGATGTGTGGACTTCAATTCCCAGAATTCCCCAGCCAGGAAGGCTGCCAACATTGAAAAACACTGAGTTAGACGGACACTTTTCCTTACTTTTCCACCAGGCTCAGGACCAGTATGATGGGCTTTGCTGAAGTTCATTTGAGATCCTGAGAAAAATCAGCACAACCATTGAGTCCTATGGCCAATTTTGTGTCCCAGCTAAGATGTACTGTGGACAAGATCTATTTCCTTGATAATCCTTTGAACCGCTATTTTGCAAAAAACAGAACCCAGGTTCAGAGAATTCAAACAGGACAAGGACCAAATCAATATTGTATAGCCCAGTGATGGCTAACCTTTTGCCATTGTCTGCCAAAAGCAGGGGGAACAGGGGGGGTGTCGCAAGCATGCATGCCCACCCCCCCTCACCGGACATACACACAGGCCTCACTGAAGCCTCAGATCTTCCGGTTGGCCTGTTGTGCTGTTTTTCACTCTCCCCAGGCTTCAAGAAGGCTTCCTGAAGCCTAGGGAGGGTGAAAACAGCCTCCTCCCTGCCCTCGGGAAGGTCAACAATGAGCTGACAGAGGCAACACTTCGCGTGCCCTCAGATATGGCTATGTGTGCCATCTGTGGCACACGTGCCATATGTTCGCCATTATGGGTCTAGCCTTTTATTGAAATTAAAGAATGTTTGCCCCTTCACTCACTGTGGACCTTGATAGACTCCCAGCTCCAAATTCATGGCATACAGTATATTGGTGAGGCCCAAGCTGTGTATTTCCAATGTATTTTATATGTACACAAGCACATGCTCACTAATCATCAATTGTATTAAGGATTAATACAGTTACAAGGCCAAAACGTTAGAGAAACTACATTCAGTCTGCATTTTCTTGGCCAAAATCTTGGCTTTTGATCTGGATTCCAAAGCCAACCGTAGATTACTTTCCAGGGGATGGTACTAGCTATCCACACTAACTGAATTCCTGGATATAGAAAGGGTGAATGTGATCCTTAGATCACTGTTTCTCAACCTTGGTAAGATGTGTAGACTTCAAAACTCCCAGAATTCCCAGCCAGCATGCTGGTTGGGGATTTCTCGGAATTGAAGTGCATGCATCTTAAAATAGCTAAGGTTGAGAAACACCGATCTAATTCTAGGAAGGGTTGGTGAACCTTTTCGGCAATGGGTGCCGAAACAAGGGGGCATGCATGCGGGCGTGTGTGCCAGAAACCGGAAGACCCGCCCAGTGTACATGTGCACACCGGGAAGACGATCTTCTGGTTTCCAGCATGCCCAACGACCACCTGGTCTTCTGGTTTCTGGCGCGCAGGTGCACGCGAAGATCAACTGACTCATGTGCATGCCAGAAACAGGAAGATCATTTTCCCAGCACGTGCATGCGCACCAGGCAGCTGCTCTTCCGGTGCTCCCACGCGCATGAAGACCAGCTGGCTGGTGCACCAGAACCCAGAAGAGCAACGGGCGACGGCTCGCGTGCCCAGAGAGATGGCTCTGCGTGTCACTTCTGACACAAATGCAATAGGTTCACCATCACAGCTCTAGGATGTGCTAAGTTCCTTGCAGGCCAGAGAGATTCTGTGGAAGATGCTCAGTCATTCCACAGCAGACGATTGAGAGGGGAAGGAGATTCTGAAGATATCTTGAATTAAGAAACCCGTTCTATCCATCTCAGAATAACAGAGCCGGCTGTCTCTTTAAATGTCACTGCCGTTCTTGGCCCTGATGATTGTATTCTTTCTCTTCACAGGGTTTCAGACAAACTGAAGCAGTCTCCACAGTCCCTGCCGGAAGCCAACAGCACTGATTCCGGGTTGATGCCGCCAGAGAATGGCTCCCTCTTGTCACTCAGCGCACTGGACCTGGCCTTCTCCCAGCTTAAGCACCGGTTGCAGAACATCACTTTGCAGCTTGGTGGGACTCTGCTGGCCCCGACTAAAAGGACACGGAAACATGTTCTCCTGATGGCCACCACCCGTACCGGCTCTTCCTTTGTAGGGGAATTCTTCAACCAGCAGGGCAACATTTTCTATCTCTTTGAACCGCTGTGGCACATAGAAAGGACGGTGTATTTCGAATCGGGCGGCGCAAACGCGGTGGGATCGGCCCTCGTCTACAGAGATGTTTTGAAGCAGCTGTTCCTCTGCGACCTCTACATTTTGGAAAACTTCATCATCCCGTTCCCAGAAGATCACCTGACTCAGTTTCTCTTTCGGCGTGGTTCAAGTCGCTCTTTGTGCGAGGAGCCTGTTTGCACGCCCTTTGTCAAGAAGGTCTTTGAGAAGTACCACTGCAAGAACCGCCGCTGTGGCCCCCTGAATGTGACTCTGGCAGTGGAGGCCTGCCTGCAGAAGGAACATATAGCCCTTAAGGCTGTCCGAATTCGACAGCTAGAATTTTTGCGTCCGTTAGTCGAAGACCCCCGCCTGGACTTGAGGATAATTCAGTTGGTGCGGGATCCTCGGGCGGTGCTGGCCTCCCGTATGGTGGCTTTTTCGGGTAAGTATGAAACCTGGAAGAAATGGGCTAACGAAGGTGTGGCAACCCTGAATGAGGATGAAGTCCAGAGATTGCGAGGCAACTGTGAAAACATCCGACTCTCGGCTGAACTTGGTTTAAAGCAGCCGGCATGGCTTCAGGGACGCTACATGCTGGTCCGCTATGAGGACATTGCCAGGTCCCCCCTCCAGAAAGCCAGGGAGATGTACAAATTCACCGGCATCGCTCTCACCACGCAGGTGGAGGACTGGATCCGGAAAAATACACAGGCTCCTCAAGATAGCAACGGCATCTACTCCACCCAGAAAAACTCCTCTGAGCAGTTTGAGAAGTGGCGATTCAGCATCCCCTTCAAACTCGCCCAGGTGGTCCAGAACGTCTGCACACCGGCCATGAAACTGTTTGGCTACAAGTTGGCCAACAGCGCCGAGACTCTTACAAACAGATCCATCAGCTTGCTAGAAGAGAGGAGGAACTTCTGGGTTACGTAAAGGTTGCCTTCATTGGTGGATTTTTTCCCCTCCCCAATCAATATATATATATATATATATATTGAGGAAGGAACACATGGGCAGGAAGTGTTGGGGGAGAAGTTGCTTCCACTCGTCTTGAGCATTCAAGCAAAGAGCTTTTTGGCTTTTACCTGGAAGCAAGCATCACTTGCTGGCATATTTGATGCTTCCAGGTGGATTATAATGGGACCCCAACACTGGCACAAGGAAGCATTCTGAAGCTAACCCAGAATGGAGGATTACACCCTGTGTCCCAGTTTCCCTACCTCATGTCCACATGCTTTCTCTCGGAGATGTTGTCTCTCACCTTCACCAAACATCCAAAGAGACTGAATGTTTTATATTTAAAATAAATTTATCACTTGGAAGAAAAATATGGGCTTTTTGACTTGCGGGGAACCGGCGAGAGAAGCAGAATGTTGCGCTGACCTCATCGAAGGCAGCCTTAAAGAATCTCTCAACCAGATATTTGGGAAGGGAAGAAAACCTATTTAGCACAACTGACGGCGAGAAAGCTGACTGCTTCATGTGTAGACAGAGTGTGTTTTGTACACGTTTTGCCTAAAATAGATAAATCGAGGCCTTGTTTAAACGGAGGAGGTGTGACTGGAGAAGAGAGATGCATGGCGGTGAACAGAGGCTCTACCTGTAAGGAGACTTTGGGCCACACACAGTTTTATGCACTTAGTATTGTTTTTATCCTAACTCACTCAGTGCTTTGAGAGATTTAAAGCAAACAAGCAATGAAATATTCTAAGAGGAAGAGACTGGAACAATAGTCACCCTACATCTGTGGACATGAACTTTTCTTATGCCATTAGTTGTTGTGCCGTCCATTAGCCTTTCTTTTTTAAGTCTTTCGTCTGCTTTTCTTACTTATCTTTGAATCAGTTGCACCGACCTTCATCTGGTGTCTGGGACACTAAAGCGAAGAATGCTGCTTCCTCGTCCAATGAAAGAAAGCGGTGGATTTAATTGTTTTTTTTTCTCCTTCATCCCTATAATTGTTTCTGTCCTTCAAAGTGATGTTGCAAATTGCCAGTACTTCCCTTCTGTAATTTCTGGGGAGATGGTTTCTTCCAAGCCACATTTGTTGAAGCAGAAAAAGGAAATCTTGGAAGGGAGAGAGAGAGAGAGACAGCAGATGGACTTGGTCAAGAGGAAGGCAGCAAAAATAACAGAAACAGAAAAAGGCTGTCTGGTTCCCACTCTAAAATCCCTCTGACTAATTTCCAGTGCTGGATCCAGCAGGAAACACCTAATGAATTTCATCCAGCTGTTCATCAGAAGTACTTATTAACATGGTAGAAAGTATAACCTGACTGGGAATTTGGTATTTCGTCCCACAGTGGGAGCCATATCAGGATCTTGATTGCAAAAAAACACACAAAAAGTACACTCTTGGGGGCAATTCAATCTGGTTTTCTCTGAACTTGGTTAGAGTCCAATTCCCACCCCCCCAAAAAAAAAAAATATCCCAGGAATTTTATCTGATTGGTAACATTTTCAACATACTCAATTTTGGGAAAGGTTGACATGGGTGATCACATCTCATTTTGAGTTAATAAATGGATAGATTAATATCAGGGACCGAACACACGCAAACACAAAGAATATAATATTTGTCACCTCTCTGTGCAGTTTCATTAACAATCAGAGTCACATGTGATTGTCTGGCAGTGCTAATTTAACACCTAACCCAAAAAAAAAACCCAACCCTTCACATTTTCTTATCTGTAGTGAGAAGAACATTTAATGCTTCAGCGGTTTTTGTTCCTTTTCCTTAACAAAACAGAAAAGGCAATCATTTAAATATCTATTTCTTTTCTTCTTTTCCATGGAGCGCTGCAGTGAATAGGCGACCACATTTGTTTTGATACACTCCCAAGTAACAAAGATCAATATGACCATCATTTGGTTTCATGGCATTGACTGAGTGAGCAGGAGGAACGGGCTTTGCGTAGATGCGGCAAGAATGTATAATCACGAGGATGCCTTTCTTCTGTTGCTTGCCTGCTAGGAGTACCAGCTTCCAAACAGCATACGATAATGTAGATTTATCTTTGAATAAAACAGCTGTGAGATATCATTCAGTTCCTCTAAGGTTCTGGCCATAATCAGAACCTTATGGCCACTGGTGCAGAGGTGGGTTCCTACTGGTTCTATCCAGCTCTATAGAACCGGTAGTAACTTGGCGATGACGTCACGGAGCCCGTCCTGTCGATGGCTCCGTTGGCGCCACCATCTTGGATTTTGCTTCTGCGCATGCGCAGAAGCTAGTTGACTGCTGCGTGCACACACATACATTTCACATGTGTACATGCGCAGCCTTGAGCAAACCAGCAGTAAAAATATCCAGAATCCACCCCTGCACTGGCTGCCGGTTTAACAACCGATTTAGTGATACTAATACTAACCTTCTGTGTTACCACTTGAGAGTAAGACAGCTGAGGCGTGGCAATCCATTCTGCCACGCCAATCGGCTGAGAAGATAAAGATAAGTAAAGCGCAGGGTTGGGGAGGGGGTGGCAGGTCAACCTGATCGTCGGAACGAACCGGTTCGCTCCCAACTGATCATCGGAGTTACAGGTTCGTCAGAACCAGTCCGAACCGGTAGAATCCCACCCTTGCTTAAGGCTGTATAGTCCCACTGGATGTCTGAATTGCAGACAAAGCTGGATTGCCTACGAAAAAAGTTTATCAAGAAAGAAAAAGATGGAGCATCGGCTAACATTCCCACAGTTGATTCCATCTACGGTTATGATTTGATTTTCCTATTTACATAAGTAAAGTGGTGCCATGTCTACATGATTCATACACTGTGTCAACTTACCCTCAAATATAAATCATAGCAGTCTTTCCAGTTAGTTAGTTGTCCCATCTCTTTTTAACCCACTGCAAGGATGCAACGTCCCCTTGTACCCCAGGTGTACTCTCGCACATACCTTTATGTCTCTTGACAAGCCTTTTGATATCTCTCTGTAACCTTGGATAAGCTCTGTTTCAGAACTACATACAATTAAAGGAAGTGAGTTGAAATATTCCTAATTATCCTACAGAAACATTCTGAATTAGATGTTTCAACCAGCAGTATATTTGTTGCGCAATAGTGTTTTCCCTTTGCGCTGGATCATTTTTACAATTTCTCTGTTTGGTGGTGATGGTGGTAGAGCTAGGAAATTTATCTTAATTTTGTTACAATTATTTATGTGAAACAGCTGGGGCTGGATTAAAAAAAACCCGCAACTTCCTGCCTTATTTTGAACTTTCTGTTCTTTTCTTTTTGAAAGCTGTAAACTCTGGGGCTCATTTATTTATTTATTGTACGGAGAAGATAACCGTTGCTTTGGTAGAAGAATCAAAACTGCACAATAATAAAAACATTTTTTCCCAAGAATCAGAGGTCAACTTGATTTTTCAAAGCCCCTGAAGGCAGGACAAGAAGCAATGGGTGGAAACTAATCAAGGAGAGAAGCATTCTAGAACTAAGGAGAAACTTCCTAACAGCGAGGGCAATTAAGCAGTGGAAGAGCTTTTGCCTCCAGAAGTTGTAGGTGCTCCGTCACTGGAGATTTTAAAGAAGAAACTAGATAGCCATTTGTCAGAAAAGGTATAGGGCAGTGATGGCGAACATTTTCAGCACCAAGTGCTGAAAAGGGAGCACAGTCGCTCGCTCGTCTGGGCTGCAACCCGGAAGAGGAGCTGCCCAGGGTGCATGTACACACCCAAAAATGAACTTCTGGTTTCTGCCGTGCACATGCTCACCGGCCAGCTAGTCTTCTGGATTCCTGGCGTGCATGCATGTGCAACAATCAGCTGGACAGCACACATGCTCACGCAGAAAAACGGAAAACCAGCTCTTCCAGTTTCCGGCACTGCTGCACACACAAAGGCAGCTGATCGTTGCGGGGACATATGTGCCAGAAACCTGGAAGAGGAACGGGTGATATCGCACGTGCCAGGCGACATGGCTCCGCGTGCCACTTTGGGCACGTGTGCCATAGGTTTGCTATCATGGATATAGGGTTTCCTATTTGAGCAGGGGATTGGATTGGGCTAGAAGATTTCCAAAGTCCCAGAATTGAAAAAAAAAAAGTTAAATTAAGGTGATTGTAGTTAAATAATTTGCATTTAGGTTTTTCTTTTTTTTAAATGCAACTCCTTTAATTTTGAAGAAGGGTTTTATTTAAAAGAAGGAACAGGATAGGAAACAATTTCCTTCCATTATCCCTGTATAACCTTGGAGCACTATCTTGGAAACTGATTAAAGAAACCATGTGCTGCCCTAACTATATTTTCTGGGTCCTCTTTTCAGCATAAACTTTTTTGCTGCACAGAAACAAATGATTTATCACATTCCATAAAAAGAAAAATGCGTAGTTGCAATCACACCAACATTTTAAAGAAAGTATGCCCAATGTAGTGCATAGACTTACCCTTCTATTCTTTTTTTTTTAAACCCTTAACGTTTAATGAAGTTCAGAAGAAAGGAACAATATTGTGTGCCGTTTTATTCCACCAGTACCAAAACTCAACACACATTTCTGTACTGAAGCCAAAAAGGCCTTACGTATCCCTGCATTTGTGAGGTTTGTGGTCAGAGTCTATTTATCCTTCCCCCTATGAGGGATGGGTTGATCTGAAATGAAATGATCTGTGTTTTGTATACAGTTTCACATGCAATTTGGCAAAGATCAGCTGGCAGGCTGCATCTTCTATCTCTGGACAGCCATCTTGCTAATCCTGAAACCAATTAATTCTAATTCCCCCTTTTGCATTTTGGCAGACACGGAAGTTTTTAGTTCTGCAAGACTGAGGGTATATTTATAGAGGTATGTATTTAAGTTTATATGGATACTATGCAGTCATACTATATGAAGGATGTATGTAGGCTTCAGTGCCATAATCCTTGGCAGGATTCCTAATTCTAAAAAAGATGGAAAACAGGCCAAGCCTGGAATTCGGTCCCAGGGTAGGAGCAGCAGACACATAAAGGGAGACTAGAGGCATTTGACCTTCCTAGAACAAGGGTATCATTCAAAGGATAGCCTTATTTATTCAAGGAAGACTTTTAAAGAACTTTAGTGAACATATCTCCAGTCTGAGAAAGAGGGAAGGAGGCCCTGATCTTTTCAAATAAAAGAGAGTAGCTTTCAGATATTTAGCCTGCTAAATTATAGCAAAGCAAGTAACATCTTCCGCCACTTTGTTTTTGGACAGTCGCTGCCCTAACACAGAGTGTTTCTCAACTTCTGCAACCTGAAGTTGTGTGGACTTCAACTCCCAGAATTCCCCCAGTCTGCAGGAGTCTCCATCCACTACAGACACATTAGGGTTACCAGACCTGGTCTATACACATGGGAATGGGCAGTAGATGGCAGCAAAGAAAGTTTTATCCTTATCTGCTATCCATGTCCTACACCAGGGGTGTCAAACTCGATTTCATTGAGGGCCGCATTAGGGTTGTGTTTGACCTGGAGGGGGGCAAGGTGGACATGGCCAGCTTGACATCACTTGTGTCAGGGGCACCTGTGGTGGCCTGAGTGCTTTGCCAGCAAAAACGGGCTCCTGAGCTCCATTTTGGGCTGCAACAGCCTCCTGCACCCCAGCAAAAATAGAGCTTGGGCGGGGGGGGGGTGTACACAGCCCCTCTGGGCTTCATTTTCATTGTCAGAGGGATGCAGGAGGCCGTTGCAGGCCAAAATGGAGTCCATTTTGCAGAGACACCGTGGGACGGTCCTTCGCTGTTTCTAGGGCGGCTCCGTGGTCCGGATCCGGCCCACGGGCCTTGAGTTTGACACCACTGTCCTACACAAGAAGATTGTCCTAGACAATCTTCAAAAGCTTTCAGAATACCAGCGATGTATGGACTTAAACTACTGAATTCTGAGAGGTAAAGTCCACACATCTTAGAATGGCCGAGTATGACAAATATTGTACTGTAGTATACAGCTCACTTTCCTTTTAAGAGCTGAGAGATAGGGATACCATTCCTCCACCTTCACTTCTTGGGAGTGTGGATGGATTTCCCCCTCCCCTATTTTTACTTAGTGTGTGTCCTGTTACACAGATATAGTCCTTGACGTACCACCATAATGGGGACCAGAATTTCCATTGCTAAGCAAAATGGTTACTGAGTGAGCGGTGCCCAATTTTACAACCTTTTTTTGACACGGCTGTTAAGCGAGTCAACTGTTATTAACCGAATCCTACGTCCGTCATTGACTTGTCGGAAGCCAGCTGGAAAGCTTGCAAATGGCAGTCACATGATCCCAGAAAGCTGCAACTGTCCTAAGTACATGCCAGTTGCCAAGCACCTGACTTTTGATCATGTGAGCTTGTGGGTGCTGAGATGGTCCAAGGGCCAGTCCTAAAGTCACTTTTTTTTCAGCGCTGTTCCAACTTTGAACACTTGCTCAATGAATGATTGTAAGTCAAGGACTACCTGTATCATATGTCAGGGGTCTCCAACCTTGGCAACTTTAAAGTCTTGTGGACTTCAACTCCCAGAGTTCCTCAGCCAGCTTTGCTTTAAGACTTGTGGACTTCAACTCCCAGAGATCAAAGCTGGCTGAGGAATTCTGGGAATTGAAGTCCACAAGTCTTAAAAGTTGCCAAGGTTGGAGACCCTTGTCCTATGTTGTATTTTTCAGTTACACTGACCACCAAGAGGCACCAGAAGACCACTTCCATCCCTTATCAGGCCTTTTCAGATGCAAGTAGCTAGATGATGTTCTGGGGGAACCAAATCTTCTGTTCAGATCCCAATAATAGTCCCATGTAAGCAAACTAACCTAAAGCAATTGAATTCCGTATTACTGAACTAATAGTTTCCTCCTTCATGCTTTATTAACATCTTGTCCCTCCAAACTGTAATAGAAGATCTGAGCTCTGGGAGATAGACTGAGGCTGTCTAGTTGTAGTCGATTTTCCAGGCAATAAAAAGTTGATTTCTCTTACTTTAATCTGTCATCTCATTAACTCCTTTGCCCCAGTTTCTTTCTAAATCCCAAAGCGAAAAAAGCTCTCCTTTTTAAGCCTGATCGTTAAATGGACAATACTCTGGCGGAAACAGCCGTTTCAGTTGCTTTAAAATCGGAATATCTGCAGAGAGGATATATGACATGTCACACATTTTAAAGCTGCAGGGGTTTCTTGCATTGAAGAAAGAATAATAAAAGAAGAAAGCAGAATCAGCTATGTTCTGTGGCTAGAGATTGTGCCCAGCTGGTCTTTGGCAGCAAGAAATAAAACAAACAATGTATACTGAAATATGTCCTCACTAGGTAAATAAAGATGGAAGTGGGTCTACAAAAATATATTAATAGCTCAACTCATGAACAGATTCCACTGTTCAAGTCTATCACAGTTCTTGATTGTAAGTGCTAGCTATTCCCCCAACTTGATATCGTCTGAACAATTGATAAGCTCTCCTTCTAGCCCCTCATCTAGATAATTTATGAAGATGTTGAAGAGTACTGGGCCTAAGACAAAACGTTGGTGTACCCCGTTGCTTATTTCCCCCCATGTAGATGTAGTACAATTTGAGAACGACGTACTGAGTGAGGTTGGTCAGCCAGCTGCAAATCCTTGTGACGAGATAGACACAAACAAGTTTAATAATAAATTAATTTTAAAAATCAAGACAATCTATTCCATATTGTTCTATCATCCCAAGAAATAGGTTGTGGTCTACTTTGTCAAATGCCTCACTGAAAACCGAAAGAACTGCTTACAGCATTTCCTTTATCCACTAATTTATGCTAACTTCTATTGCCCTATTCGTTTCTCGGTGCTCATAAATTCACTGCTCGATTACCTTTCCAGGATCTTCCCAGGTATTGATGTCAGGCTGATTGGTCTCTAGATCCATTCTTCCCCCCCTTTTTTTTTGTAGATTGGAATCACATCACCTTTTTATAGTCATCTGGTAGTTTCCTGGTGCTCCAAGAGCTCTGAAAATGTTCAGTGATTCTGAGATCACATCTGCCTGCTCCTTCAGAATGCTGGGATGTAATTCATCTAGTCCTAGGGATTTGAATTCATCTGGAGTAGATAGATGTTCTCTTAGCATTAACTTGCCTCTTTTGACTTGTATTCCAATGGTGTCTCCTATGGTGCTACTTTTAGTTTGAACTATTTGAAGGACTTTTGGGTCAAATATACAAACTTAATGAGTGAATTTGTCAAAAGGGTACTTATGCATTGGATTTGTATTCTTATTTTATATCAGAGTGGGGTAGAAGCTAAAATAAGATCTCTCTGGTGTTTTTATTTGGTTGATGTTTTAGGCAACAGGGAAATATATGCTGTAAATGAACACAGAGGATGCCACAGCTAGTAAAACTTAATGTTTGCTTAGCGTTGTTTAGGAGTGCAGCTCCTAAGTTTTCCTTGGAAATAAATTTTCTTTGGAATAAGTTTTCTTTGGAAATAAATTCCATTAATAGGGCTTAGGACATTGCAAACGAAACAGCCTCAACATACTCTAAGACAGTGATGGCTAACCTTTTTCTTCTTGCGTGCCAAAACTGGCAGCCCGTGTGCACTAGCGTGTGCACTCGTACTGGCACACAACCCCCCCCCCGCACACTGCACATGCCCCCCCATTGGGCCGTTTTTCGCCCTCCAGAGGGTTCAGGAGGCTTCCCTGAAGCCGCC
>JANHFT010004400.1:206366-216833 GCA_032467955.1 Pseudoxenodon macrops | reverse complement strand
GATTGAACAGGTTTAACAGATTTGGAGAGAACCGGTTCTATGACGTCACCAGCTGCTTGCAACCTACTCTATAGAACAAGTGCGAACCGGTAGGATTTCACCCCTGGTTAGATCTCCTTGGAATAAAGGCCAGAAACTGATGTCAGGAATAGATTCTTAAAGATCTAAGGGAAGCAACGGTGATAGCTTTTCATTTGCACTTCTATGTGGACCATCCTAAAATACATGGGGAAATGCCATTGCCAATGAAAATGAAACCAGGGTTAGAGTTAGAATTTTTAGTGTTAGGTCTCCTTCAGTCATCAGACTCCTTAGTCATCAGACTGAAAACTGATGTCAGGGATAGATTCTTAGAGATTCTCTAAGGAAAGCAAATGTAACAGCTTTTTGTTCTGACTTTTTTGTGGCCCACAGTCAAATGCATGGGGAAAATCCCATTGCCAATGAAAATGAAATCATGGTTATAGTTAGGATTAGGCCTCCTTGGAATGAAGGCCGATGTCAAGGATCGATTTATTGAGGATCTCTAAGGAGAGGAACGGTGACAGCTTTTTGTTCAGACTCCTTTGCGGACCACAATAAATTACATGGGAAAATACTTTTGCCAATGAAAATGAAACGAGGGCCAGACTTAGGGTTAGGTTTAGGGCAGCGTTAGATTGAAGGCTGAAAATTGATGTCATGGATAGTTTGTCAGGGATTCTCTGAGGAAGGCAGCAATGGTAGCTTTTTGTTTGGACTTTTTTGTCAAATACTTGGGAAAATCCCTTTGCCAATGAAAACGACACTAGGTTTAAGGTTAGAGTTAGAAGTAGGTCTCCTTAGAGTCAGGGTGGAAATCTTATGTCAGGTATAGGTTCTTAGATGGTCTCCAAGGAAATTGACTGTGACAGATTTTTGTTCAGAATTGTTTGTGGACCACAGTAAAATATACGGGAAAATCCAATTTCCAATAAAAATGAATTTAGGGTTAGGGTTAGAGTTAGGTGTCCTTGAAATCAACATTTGATTTGTATCATATCCATTTGTCAAGGATAGATCAACATCAAGGTTCTCAAAGGAAAGCAATTGTGAGAGGTTTTCTCTTGTACTTTTCTGTACTTTTTCTGTAACTTTCTGGTTGAAAGAAGCTTCTTGGATAAGGAGAGAAATGTCTTCAAAGAAAAACCAAGAAAGTCCATTTGCCTCTTGACAAAGCACCTTTGGGACAACATGACCTGGATGACTAAGAATCTCCATACAGATTCTTCCCTGTATTTTATCATGACCTTAAATTTTCCCACATAATATAGAAATGGGACCATCTTGATCTGTACTTTACTGGCAAAAGCATTCTTCTTCGATTTAGAATAAAGTTTGCCTGATACCTTTTTGCCATACCTTATGCCAATCCAGGTTTCCTTGGATTGGTCCCCATATGTCTCCCTTGTTGATTTTAACAAAATATTTTGTTGATGAAAATTATGATGTTATGTGAACTTAGGTTTTATTGTATTTGATAAGAAACAAATCATTGAAATTTGAAGCAGAGAGTGCTGGGTTTCACTAGAATTATGAATGTCTTAATTGGGGATAGTAAAATCCCATCTTCTTCTTCTTCTTGTGCCATATCCATCACTAGACGTTGGCGATCATGTGGGCAATTCTATTTTTATCAACAGCAGCAAAGAAAAGTGCTGCTGAGTTTTGTCCAAGCTAGTCCCTTAGATTTTGAAGCCATGGTGTTCTTTTTCTGCCTGGACCTCATTTGACTTCCATCTTTCCCTGGAGGATTAAGTGAAGCAGAAGCATATTTTTCTGGGTGTTGCATCACATATCCAAAATATTCTAACTTTTGCTTTTTAATGGTTTTGATGATTTCCCTTGGCTTTCCCAGGCAACTTATCACCTTCTCATTTCTGAGTTTGTCAACCAAAAAAAAACCACCCCATTTCTGAGTTTGTCAACCTGCCCAATATAACAGATTTATTCATTAATTATAAATAGAGTTATAAACGTCTTATTGCACTAGCTACAGGGCAACATTTTCATTATTGCAAACATAGTTACCGTTATTTTTTTAACCATATTGTTAGCCACAAAATAGCTGTTAAATAAAATCACTTTCAATCAGTTAATTAAAAACAAACTGAACTGAAATGACTTCCAATATATGCAATATGGATTACTTTAAGAAAGTAACTCATAGTTGGCACGCTAAGACTGTTGACTCTTTTAGTCCCTTTCTTGTGGTTCCAATGGCATGGAATTTTTCCCCACTGCTTCTTAGCATTTCCCGGTTCATGTATATCAAAGTTCCTATTTTGCTTTACTTTCCCAGCAACAATCCAGTGAGCTAAACAAATATTCCCATTTTTTTGATGTGATTGTTAACTCTTCTTCAGATCTAGAATACAGAATAATAGCGTTGGAAGGGTTTTTGGAGGTCTTCCAGCTCAACCCCCTGGTCAAGCAAGAGATCCTGTACCATTCCAGACTAACACTTCCATATGTCCTTCATACTATCCCTCTTGTTGATACAACCTAGGACTGTCTCAGAGGTGGTATTCAGCCAGTTCTGACAGGTTCTGGAGAACCGGTAGCGGAAATTATGAGTAGTTTGGAGAACCGGTAAATACCACCTCTGGTTGGCCCCGCCCCCATCTATTCCCTGTCTCCTGAATCCCAGTTGATCGGGAGGAAATGGGGATTTTGCAGTATACTTCCTCTGGAGTGGGGAGGGAATGGAGATTTTACAGTATCCTTCCCTTGGCACGCCCTCCAAGCCATACCACAGAACTACTGGTAGTAAAACAATTTGAATCCCACCACTGACCCCCAAGTCACTGGTCATGCTGTCAAATCAAGTTGTGAGCCAGTTGTTTGGCTATTTCACTCCTCCCCTGTATAGCTACCTGTTGGAGTGCCCTTGGTTCCCACAGAAATACTTTCTTGTTTTGGCTACAAAACCCCATCTAGCGTTTTTCCCTCTCCGTACGCCTTCTTCTACTTTGTGGCAACCCTGAAGCCTCCCAAGATGACCTCAGCCAGGTTCACATCAGGATTTGACAATTGACTTCTCCAACTCATGACATGGCCAAAGTAAATCAGGCGTAGTTTTGTGATTCTGATCATGTCATCTACATGTGGGAAATTAATCCAAAACATCTTCAGTTTGTTGTTAAGTTTTAAGATAGAATAGTTTCCTGAACTACAGAGTGCAATTGATTTCTTTATCTTATGCTTAAGTTGGCATTACTTAAAAGGACATCAAAGAGCAATGCACATTTGCTTTCTTGCATCTTAGGATTCATCTAGATTGACTTTAATTTCCTGTATTCAGCACATGGATAAGTAGAAATAAATCCAGCTCATTATTTACTAATGCACTCTCCCAGCCCTTAGGAAACAGGCTGCTTTAATGGATTTAAAGATGCTCCTATAGGGGATTTTGTGGGCTTTTGATTAAAACAGTATAAACTGGGTTGCATGATGCTCATCTTCCAAAATACAGCTAGCCTTCTGGATCAGAGCATTTCCCTACCTTGGTTCATCTCTAAAACATTCATCAGATTAATGACATGAGAATCACCAATTATACTATTATTTAAAAAGGTAAAGGTTCCCCTCGCACATATGTGCTAGTAATTTCCGACTCTAGGGGGCGGTGCTCATCTCTGTTTCAAAGCCAAAGAGCCAGGCTGTCTGAAGACGTCTCCGTGGTCATGTGGCCAGCATGACTAAACACCAAATATGCATGGAACGTTGTTACTTTCCCACCTAAGGTGGTCCCTATTTTTCTACTTGTATTTTAACATGCTTTCGAACTGCTAGGTTGGCAGAAGCTGGGACAAGTAACGTGAGCTCTCTCCGTTATGTGGTGCTAGGGATTCTAACCACTGAACATCAACCTTTCTGATCGAGAAGTTCAACATCTTAGCCACTGAGCCACCACGCCCCAATACTATCATTTATAATGTCATAAATTTTCACAGGTTTTATGAGTTCTGTGAGGATTGCTACATACCCGATTTTGATCATTGACCAGGTCCTCTTAATCAACAGCTACCTATTAGATGTACAGTATGTTACAGATGTTCATCTGGCTTGCAGCATCCACAAAGCAGATCAAATGAGTCAAGATAAATGGTCACATCAGCATGATCAAAATCCGTACCCTTGGCATATGTGTGAAATATCAACAAATGTAAAAAGGAACAATAGTGATGATACTACCACTATCTGTGTTGACACCTCTCCCTCAAACCCTTGTAATAATCCTTTTTTCTGGAAGACCAGAGGTTGGTTTAGATTAGATACTTTTTGGATAGTACAAGCAATGCTGGTTATTACAAATAGCAGCTTCTAGAAAAATGAAGAATCGAATTTGGTGTGTTGTGCATATGCGTACACATACAAAACATGCTGTAAAATTTAAAACTTGAGCTTCTTTCTTTTGTCCCTTTGTAAAGCCCTGCTTGTAATCCATTTCCCATCCTGGTTGGTTGTGTGCACTAGGCCTGTGGTTTACAAAATGGTCCTGGTTACTCCTATGCCCCTTAACTTCCCATCTTGCTAAGGGTCTAGAATAATTGGCGGCAGCCATATTGCCATGCCCACTTCACCCCGGGGGCCCCACCGCAGTCAACAACTGTGGGATTTCCTCTGCAGCTGGACCTCCAGTGGCATTCCTCCACCACCAATGGTCCACTGGTGCTCCTCCCCATCCTGGGCGATTTGCTGAGGTACACTTGTCTGTGTGGGACAATAAGCCATGCCTCCTAGCAGCTGGGAGGGGTGAGCAGTGGCCTCAGGTGCTGGGCCATGAGGTACACCATGTAGCACCTTCAACAAAGGGAGGAGCAGCTAGTTATCCTGTGCAGCAATTTGCCTGCGGAGAAATCCCTCTGTGAATTGCCCGGGAAAAGAGGGTGGAGGAAGAGTGCCGGTGGATCATCGTCAGGGAAGGAGCACTGGCGAAGGGCCAGCTGAAGATGAAAACCCGCGGTAGGACAGCTGTGGTGGAGGGACCATGAAGTGGCAGCAGCAATGTAGCTGCCGACAATTGGCTATCGTCAATTGTCCCATCCTGCCAGTTGTCCCATTCTGCTTGCTAGAATCCAGAACAATGCCACGCAAGTAAATGCATAATATATACTTATGTATCAAGTTTCATTTCTGGCCCTGAAGTAAATCACAGGTCTCCATTAACTCCTTAATTATCCATCTTGACTTAATTTGCAAGCATGACTTATTTAGAATGTTTTATTACAGACACAAATGAACCTTTAAAATATTGATGACCTATTGTGGTACAAAGAGATCAGAGACTGTATACATGTACACTCCAGAGATTAAACTCTAAATATTTCCTGATGCATTTCCAAATTAACAGATGTGTGTGGTGCCATGTAATGGATTTCAGAAGAGATTGAGAGTTGTCTATGTAATATCCTTCTCTACCTGGATTCAACTGGTCCTTCCTCATCAATTGACAGGCCTTTCAACCTCCATCCTTACAGTACCAAGTGTGCACCACCTTTTTCCTTTCAAGAGTTACACTGGATTTTAGGTGATACACTGAGGGATTAAATTGAGGTGAGATTAAATACATTTCCATAATAATTTGATTGAAATGAAGCCAGGATAATTCTCAGAGGAAAAAGCATTGAATGTTCAAGTCTGTAGGTTTTTTTTAATTACTCTGTAAACCGAAGACCATTTCATTTGACCAGATAAATAACCTTAACCATTTGGGATTGGTCTGAGTTTATCATAGCAATCATCTCGCTAATTATCAATGAATCGAACTGCTATGATACAATTTAGAATTGACTAACTTTGAGGACAGAACCGAAATGGCAACTGGTGCTAAAATGAAGCAAGGAAACAGAAAAATTGGAGCACATGAAACTTTTTTCTACCAGATACTGTGTGCTCGATCTGTAATTTTAAAGATCCAGATAATACCTTTAAAACTGTATATGGATGGTAGCATAGACCTAAAAAGTTGGGCATTTAGTATAAGGATCATGTTTTGAGAAATGGACAATTATATAAATATGAAATAAATAAATAAATAATTATACAAATCTGCAAAATGTATACATACCCACTGAGTTAAAAGAGGGGGAAAAATAAGTGTGGGCTTTTTAACAGAATCAGCAATCAACTTAGAATAGAATAGAATAGAATTCTTTATTGGCCAAGTGTGATTGGACACACAAGGAATTTGTCTTTGGTGCATGTGCTCTCAGTGTACATAAAAATACAAGATAATACAAATCTGTGTGGTGGGCTTTTTAACAGAATCAGTGATCAACCTATTAATATCAGACAAATGTCCTAAATCTACATCTACTGTCCCTAGATATGTTGTGGTTCCAGCCAGAGGTGGGTTCCTGCTGGTTCGGACCAGCTCACTAGAACCGGTAGCGGGAATTTCCCCCCGCTCGCTGAACTAGTAGCGACGGCTGGCTGGATATGTCCCCGAACTGGTCCTCTGGCTTGAAATCCATCCACCGGAACAAAATTTAATTGAAAATAACCCTCTGCGTATGCCCAATGCCTCATGCACATGCACAGCTGATTTTAACCCAGGAGCGACAGAGGCGCACGGACGCAAAACACGCACTTCTGGTGCGACCCCGAACCGGTAGGGAAGGTAAGTGAAACCCACCCCTGGTTCCAGCATATTTGGAAGTCATCAGGCTGGGATAAGCTGCCCTGGGTTATCATGATACAAAATATTCCATTACAGTTTGACAAAGTTATAGGCAGTGGTTCGTTCATCTATCACAGCTCCCTTCAGAGCCTGAAATGATGTCTCCTGGATATTTCAGACTAAAAGTTCTATATTTACCATGCTCAGGCAGGTTGGATTGAAGTCCAAGTGGCTAAAGGGATAGATAATGAGAGTTGTTATGTCAGTTGTACTGACTCACAACTGCACTCTCCTTAGTTTAATATAGGTGGCCCACAACTTATGACCACAATTGAGGCCAAAATTGTTCTTGCTAATTGAGACATTTGTTAAGTGAACTTTGCCCCATTTTGTGACTTTGTTTGCCACAGTTGTTAAGTGAATCACTGCAGTTGTTAAGGCGGTAACACGGTTGTTAAGTGAATCTGGCTTCCCCATTGACTTTGCTTCTTAGAAGGTTGCAGAAGGAGACCACATGATCCTAGGATACTGCAATTGTCACAAATATGAGCAAGTTGCCAAGAGTCTTTATTTTAATCATGTGACCATGGGGATGCCGCAGTGTTTGTAAGCGTGAAAAACTGTCATAAGTCCCTTTTTTCAATGCCATTGTAACTTTGAATGTCCTTAAACGAACGGTTGTAAGTTGAGGACTACTTGTAATAGAAAAAAGCAATTGAGGATTGGCAAGGAAGTCTAAAATGCCATATCTTTGTAAATTAGAATAAAACCCTTCCTAAAGTCATAGTTCAATTAGTAAGATGATCAAATAAAAGACTTGTACATAATGAATATGCTGATATTTAAAAAGTGTGGGGTTTTCGATAAATTTGAAAAAACTAAAGCAATTGCCAATGATAAGATGTAGCCCAATTAGTCTTTTAATTTGAAATCTGTGGTTTTATTTATAAATATATTTCAATTTGGAAAAATACAGATCATACTCTAAATCTGGAAAATGATTTGATTTATTAGGCTTGGCAGCGTAAATATGAGAACTCAGACAGATGTTCAAGCAACAACTTCTAGCAGCTCCAGAAATGATGTCAGAATATTGCAAAATACATGAGCATTTGCTTGTCCCTAAAATAAACAGACATACGTGCAGGACATGCATTAGTGCACGAAATCTATCTAAAGGCTAATGCATTATAAACCAAGTTGAACTTTATATCATGTATCTTAATTTTTTGTATTTTAAGACCGGCACATGGATTAGAGAACAAACGAAAGTATATGTTATCATCAAGACAGTAAAAAGAATTGAAATGGAAATGGTCTGGTCACAGAGCAAGAAGAACTGTTTGGCAGTCGTAGAATGGATCCAACTTGATAAAAAGTATTCACAAAAGAGACCTAAAACAAGATGGATTGACGACATCAGCAAGTATTGTGGGCCCAATTGGCCAAAGAAAGCTCAGAACTGTATTGGTTGGAAACATACAGAAGAGGCCTTCATCCTACAGTGGATAGACAATAGCTAAAACGATGAGGATTTTAATCTTATTGACATTTACTAGTGTCTGCTTTGTTTTCCCAGATTCTCATGACCCGAGGTGGGTTTCTACCAGTTCTATCCGGTTCTATAGAAGTGGGAGTTACTTGGTGATGACATCACGGAGCCGGTCCCATCGGTGTCTCCGTGGGCGCCGCCATCTTGGATTTTGCTTCTGCACATGCGCAGAAGCTATTTTTTTGCTTCTGCACATGCGCAGAAGCTACTTTTTGATTCCTGCACGCAGAGCAACTTTAAGTGAACTGGCAGCAAAAATATCCAGAACCCACCCCTGCTCATGACCTTCCCCGCATAGTGATAAAATGAGCAGGTAAAATGGCTTTCAGATTTTTGACATTGCTCTTTTGCGTACTCTTACATTATGTGATTTACTGAGGGATGAAATGCTACATGTCACAAATTTCAAAACCGTACCTGTTAGTCGACAAACTATCTCCAGGCAGACTTAGTTCTGAAAAACCTAGATGATTTGGGGGGGAAAAGAGACTATTATTTGTAATGAATTTGGAATGAGAAATGAAATAAATGTGATGATCTGCTCACTACCAATCATAGACTGATTCTTCTGCCAATCATTCTTCAGAAATCGATCTAACAAACTAGAATTGTTTATGTGATTCACTTTTTTTTCTTCTCTGGTTGAATTGTTTGAAAAATGAGTGGCTGTGATAGACATATTCAAAGCAAGGATAGGAAGGCATGGGAAAATATTGTGAACAGTCTATTCCCTTATCATGAAAAGGAAATAGCATTATGATATCTATTGTGCATGTATGGTAATCTTTTTTCTTTAAAAAATCTATTTTTGTTAAGGAAGAATTTTGTTAAATTTTCATTTTTGGGGTTTGCATAATTCTCTCTAAAGCATAATTATTTTTCATTCTTCTTTAAGATGGTTTGAATGGGTAAACTAAAAAACCCCAAAATATTTGGAATAAACTAATGAATATGCTACAACGGGAGTTAGAATATACGGGAGTTTATCATTCAATCATTGAAACCAATAATACCCCAAGATGGCAATAAGTTTAACTTTCTCCTATCTGTCCCTTTTCAAATCAACTCACAATGAATATGGAAACACTGGGGGAAAAGGAGGAATAGGGGCCGGTTCAGACCAGTTGTATAGAGTAAGTAGTAAGGCACTGGTGACGTCTTGGAACAGGTTCTGTTCTGTGGACGACGCCATCTTTTTTTGGGGGGGGGGATTTTTTTATTTTTATTTTTCCCGGGTTTTTGCTTGTGCAGAAGCCAGGTTTCTGACACTGCGCATGCGTCACCATCTTGTTTTTGGCCTTTTTGGGGGGATTTTTAAAAATTTGTTTGTACTGCGCATGCACGCGGACTCACGAAATGCGGCCCCGCAATGCGGTAGGAAGTGAACCGGTGGCGAGATAAATTCCTTCCCTGGCCAAGCCCACCAAGCCACGCCCACAGAACCGGTAATTAAAAAAAATGGATTTCACCACTGAATGGAGGGGGGCGGGGAATGGTGGCAGAAACAGGAAAATGAGAGGATCCATTCATCACAGTTTTTGGCTCCACTAACTGCTGCCTTGTATACTACCTAATTGCTGTTCATGCCCTGATATTACCCCAGAGGAAATGTGGATTTTGACAGACCCCGAAAGCCTGTCTAGATTTTAATATCACAAAAATTGCATTAATCATAACAAATCAAGCATCTTCTGTGTTCCTTTATGTACTCCAATCAGTCCAGGGTGCCTCAAATTTCTTCTGACCAATCAAAATATATTGTGGCAGACAATACCAATAAACAGTAAGCCTGCACACATGAACATACGTAACAGTGACTTCAAGCGACATTGAACTCTGTAGAATTTATTTCCAAATACATTTCTCTGTTTGTACTGCTTAAGTGCCAAGTAAACACAGAGCTTCAAATGTAGCATCAACAGATTAACAGAGTGTAATGTATCAGGGGTGGGTTCTAACTTACCTCGCTGCCGGTTCACTGCCTCTCATGCTGTGTGGGCGTGTGCACCTTGTGGGCACACGCACGCGCAGTAGAAAAAAACCTGAAAAATTCCCCCCCAAAAAAGGCCAAAAACAAGATGGCGACACATGCGCAGTGCCAGAAACTCAGCTTCTGCGCATGCGCAGAAGGAAAAAAAACAGAATTTTTTTTACAAAATAATTTTTTCCCAAAAGAAAATTAAAAAAAAAAGATAGCGGTGCCCATGGAGCAGAACTGGCTCCGTGATGTCACCAGCGGTCTACTACCTACTCAGTAGAACTGGTCCGAACC
>JANHFT010004400.1:188769-200068 GCA_032467955.1 Pseudoxenodon macrops | reverse complement strand
TTGGTTTGCAGTGCTCTGTAGCGTCGTTTTGAGGGTAGGAGTTGAAACAATTTATGTCCAGGATGCGAGGGGTCAGTTTCTAAAACAAATTAATATAAAGAGTTAAATCTACAAGCAATTTGGAAATACTGCGGTAATTCCCAGACATCAGTATAGGTCCGTCAAGAACAAGTTTTGCCAGATTAGCTGTAATCGTGTTTTTAAAAATCAGGAAGCTTCTTTGATAGATAACTTGTTGTTGGTTTTGGACAATCTTTTGAAGGGGATTGAAACATTAAAGGACAAATTAAAAGGTTCATGAGCAGGTTTCAAAATTAATAAACATTTTGTCAACAAAGTTGACAAAAAATAAGAAAACAGAAGATCAAACAGAATTGATGAATTAAAAAAAAAGTTTTGAGATTGAGAAAAAGGTAAAATATCTGAGTATCAACTATGACAAATTATAAAGGGCACGTTATTTCAAAACAAGTATGTTAAGCCATGGAATGAAGTTTTAGAAAGACACGTTAAGATGGGAGAAACTACAGCTGAGGTTGCTGGGAAGAGTTTCTATAATAAAAATGAATGTCTTGCCTAGAATGACGTTTCAGACAATACCTGTTTGGACAACTGATGCGCTATTTAAGCAGTAGCAGAAGGGTCTAAACTTGTGTGCCAGGGGTAGTACAAGATTAAAAGAGAGAGAGAGAGGCTGGGTCCAACTGATTTGAAGTTGTATTCTGCAGTTTGCTCTTTGGTTTGAGTGAAAGAACAGGTGCCACTGACTAATAGAAGGGTCTTGGGGTTAGAAGCTCAGGGCCTGAAATTTGGGTGGCATGGATAAAACAATAACAGCTTTATACTACATGAACATCTCCATTCCCCCTTTAAATATGAACTATTTATTGATATTGTTTCCTGATTGCTTATTTGTACCCTATGGCTATCTTTATGTGTTGTACCTCATGATTCTTGATGAAGGTATCTTGTCTTTTTATGTACACTGAGAGGTTATGCACCAAAGACAAATTCCTTGGCCAATAAAGAATCTATTCTATTCTATTCTATTCTATTCTATTCTATTCTATTCTATTCTATTCTATTCTATTCTATTCTATCTTATTCTATTTTATTAGGCAGGAAACTCTATACCATTTCAGACAAATGGTTATCCAATCTCTTCTTAAAAATTTTCAGTGTTGGAGCATTCACAACTTCTGGAGGCAAGTTGTTCCACTGATTAATTGTTCTAACTGTCAGGAAATTTCTCCTTAGTTCTAGATTTCTTCTCTCCTTGATTAGTTTCCATCCATTGCTTCTTGTCCTACCCTCAGGTGCTTTAGAGAATAGTTTGGATCTCTCTTCTTTGTGGCAGCCCCTGAGATATTGGAACATGTCACTCCGAGTCCTTCTTTTCATAAACTAGACACCCAATTGCAGCAACCATTTTTATATGTTTTAGCCTCCAGTTCCCTAATCATTTAAGGCCAAATAATAGAAACACTCAGAAATCATTTGTAAAAAAATGCAATTGAACAACCTCATTGAAATGTTGAGAAACTTGTTTTGTCAGAAAGGATGAAATAAAATGTCTACAATAGTACTTCCTTAGATTTTTCATAGTTTTCAAAATATATATTTAAAAACCTATCTATATTTTTATCTTACGTCCTGAGGCTCACTACCACAGGAACAAAATAAACTTTTTGCGTCTGACAAACTTTGATATCAGAATAGACAAGATGACACAAATGTCTGCCTTATAAACCTGCAAGTGAAGACACAGCCATGCTGACTTCTCTATTTCACATACTAATCATATTGAGCAAACTAGGTATCAGGTCTTTCCACCCCCCCTGAATTCCTGAGACTTGATCCTTTATGTATTATTGAATGTCAGCTTGAAAAGGCTTACCCAAAAGAAGATTAGTAGCAGCTTTGAACTATGCATGTCAGGGAACTGATTCCATCACCAAATAGGGGTTTTTCAGTTGGCATTTCTCGGTCTGTAAGGCAAAGGCCATTGTCTGGGTTTTTGCTTTACATTACTCTGTTTACATTACTTCACTGGTATGGAAAAGTTTTTGAAGCAGATGTACGTTTCAACTGTGGTCTTTCTGCTTTTCATAGCCATTTATGTGGAAACCAAAGATAAATATGCTTAGCGGAACAAAGCTGTGATCCATATAATAGAGCTGCTTTTTTTTTTTTGAAAAGATAAGACAGTGATGAAAAGGGCTTGGTTGCATTTTGTTGTACAGATTAACTTGGGCTGGTTCCAGGGGTGGGTTGTGAATTGTTTTGGTGCTGGTTTGCTCAGGGTTGCGCCTCGCGCATGCACGCACAGCAATCAAATGCATGTGTAGAAGCAAAATCCAAAATGGCGGCACCCACGGAGACACTGAAGGAACCGGCTCTGTGATGTCATCACTGAGTTACTACCGGTTCTAAAGAACCGGTTAGAACCGGTAGAAACCCACCTCTGGCTGGTTCCCTAGTCAATGTTCAGCAGCAGCCATTTTAATTTAAGCTTAATTCTTGATCGTGCACTCAGGCAGCATTTTGGACACCTAAAAAAACAATGCCCTTCCAACAAAAACCTCTTACAAGTATTTATTCATCCAATTTCATAGCGCGCATAATGAAAGCACTAACTGTTGGAGCAGGTCTGCAGATGCTGGAAATCACCCTTAACTGGCCAGAGTCGCTGGACATACTACAGCTGATATTCAGCCAGCATTCACACATCATGCTTTACATGTTAAGCCATGCTTAACCATGGTTTTATAGAATTACTAGACAGTCTTGTAAAGAGCATCTGGCTGGATTCGAACAATGTCAAAGCATGTCAGTGAGTGAAAACAAAAAAATCTCATTGGCCTAGTTCACACACACATACAGAATCATAAAATGTTTGTTTCACATGCCATGTTACCCGGTCATTGTGATTTTGAAAGCCAACTTCATACAGGCTAAAGGTTGAGGTGAACACCCAGGCAACTGGATTCAACAAGCATGGTTAAGTATATTGGTTTAGTCAATGTGTGAATCGTTGCAATATAGCATATTGTGTGAAACAGATCTCTGAGTTTCTACAGATCTGGTCAGGCATTAAAAGGAAGATTATTAGACTTCCTAATAGGTGGCAAAATACCTAAAGTTATTCTGCTCTCAGGTTAATAAAGCATAAATTGAGCAATGTAGATTAAAATTACCAATACTATTATATTAGGATGGATATTCAAATTTATTATTTATTATTATTTACTTTATTCATTAAATATGAGACTCAGTCAACTAAACATTAAAAAAATGCATCACAAATACATTGACTGGTGCTAATAGTTGATACGGGTTGCTGCCGGCGTCTTAGGTATCAACCAAGTACCTTCTTAAAATATATCATATTCTGAGTAGCGCAGTCTTTTGCAGTTCTGCTGGTGTTATTTCAGGAAGCTGCAATTTCTTGATGTATTTTGTAAAATTCTTGGACATGGTAGCAAGTGTCCCGATGACAAAGGGTATCACGGTTACATGTTTCATCCATAGCCTTGTAGTTTCGATGGCCAAATCGTGATATTTCGTGATTTTTTTCCAGTTCTTTGTCTTCAACTCTGGCATCTCCTGGTACAGCTATATCAATAAACTGTACGCTTCGTACAGTAACATGTAACCGTGATACCCTTTGTGTTCCAAATGACAATCCATCTTATTATTATTAGAGTGCATTGGTCTACTTATGCTTGGTCTATTCACATGTTCTCAATCACACAACTTCAATATTTAAAGTGGAGGGAATGTTGTTATCTCTGTCTTCAACTACACGTGATATCTCCAAAGTCCTTATACTTTCTTTATTTAATTTCTACCCTAAACCTGAATTCTTATTTTTATGTTCCTCAAATAGTTCAGAAGTGTAAGTCCCCCAAATCTGACAATTTCCCACAAGATGTATTTAAGGTCCATCTCTTTTATTAGGTATATTTGAGCAAAGCAGTTGGCACAAATGTTAGATACTACAAAACAGGGAAGAACAGATATGGCACTGAAGATCAGATATGTACAGGACACACACACACATACATGACTATCCTCAAAAAAAGAAAAAAAAGAACCTGTCTTGAAGTGTGTTGAATACAGGGGTGGGTTCCGTATATTTTTGCTACTGGTTTGCTCAGGGTTGCACTGCGTGTGTGTGCATGAAGTAAGTGCGCACGCATGCAGCAATAAAAAACTAGCTTCTGCGCATGTACAGAAGTAAAAATTAACTTCTGCACATGTGCAGAAGCAAAATCCAAGATGACAGCGCCCACGGAGACACTGATGGGACTGGCTCCATGACGTCATCTATAGAACCGGATAGAACCGGTAGGAACCCACCTCTGGTTGAATATAATTCAACCGCCAACCCAACTAGCTTCTATGCATGGGGAAACATTGTGCCCTTCATTTCAGATAGCAAACCATATTTGAGTAATCCTAATTGATTGTGAGGCTACCAGATTGACATAAACCATTGTAACATTCATGGTAACTAGTTTGGCAGCATAATCTTGGATTAATTCCTCTCCTAACTCTATAGTAATATTTTGCTCTAGTTTCTTACCTTATGAATTTTACGTTTCAATTTCTTATTTTCTTTTCTAGATCTAGGACCAATAAGGAAATGTCTTCTTGGCCATCTACATTATTGTTTTTATTAGTATTTAAGTATATTTTAAAATAGCAATTGTTTATTACTTACCCTGTAAGCTACTTCAAATATTACCAAATAAAATAGTAAAATATAAGTAACGAACTGTATTTTCCAAGTCCAGGTAAAAGGTGAAAATGGTGTTTTGATAACTGCTGCTTCATAAAAATCCCAGGATACCCCAATTAACTGGACCATGACAGAGATAAATAAATGGGGCAGGGGAGCTGACTTACTATTCCTCGCTTATTCCTAACATCACTTCCTCCGTATTTTCCAATCTTGCTATTGTTTTCTCTGCAGTTAAATTCAACTTGGCTGGAATGAGAAAGCGAATTTGAGTCAGACCTATTTAGTGCTGGCATGGGGAACCACCAGGAAAGGCCATAAACCAGGTTGGGAAGCTGAATAACATGGAAGGCAATGGCAAGCCACTTCCATGTTGTCCCTACAACACATAGTCAACTGGAGTTAAGCTTGAGCTGATATAGATGATATCTTTGTAGATGATAAAGCATTGTGTAGCTGGTGGAAGTGATGGAAGCAATAATAGCAAGCAAGGTAGCAACACTGTGTGAAGAACGCTTCTGAGGAATTCTGATTAATGGCAACAAGAACATGTCACCTGTTTGTTCATCAAGGCTGGATAAAAGAAAGAATCATCCCTGTGGCAGCCAGGAGCCGAAATGAGCACAACTACTGTTCCCTAGGCAACTTCTTGTCCACCCTAAGAACTTCCAAGAGCCTCTCCTGCCCAGGCTTGAATTCCAGCTCCAGGACTAGTTGGAACAATAGGGAACTGTTTGCCCTTCCTCCCCTCCCCCAACCCCTCTCTTTAAGTCTCTTGACAACTCAGAACAAGTAATCTTTAGTTCCAGAAAGTCAGGAAGAGTAATAAAATTGATGGGACTATACATAAGATGCCGTTTGTCAAATGCTGACTGCTTTGAAAAAGTCCATTAGGGTAATAAAGCATCCCTATGTTATCCTTCACTATGGCTGGGATTGTACTCGGTTCAAGCGGGGTAGGTTGAAGTTTGACTACCATGTCAATTCAGCCTTAGGGCTATTTCATGAGGCTCCTTAGCCTCTCTTCTCCCGATCTTTTACGGGAAATGTTTTTTCTTTCTGGCCACACAAACAGGGCTGAGATTTATTGCTTTAGCAAGCTACAGCATATGCTTTGTTCTTTCCTTGCAAATCTCCCAATATGTCCAAGAGCAGTCAAAAGGAATTAACAACATCATCCAAATGACAAGAATATCACTACATTAAGGCAATTTATGGTCCTTCTCCAGTACTCTGCTCAAATACTACGGTATCTAAGGTAAAGGTTCCCCTCACACATATGTGCTAGTTGTTCCCGACTCTAGGGGGCGGTGTTCATCTCTGTTTCAAAGCTGAAGAGCCAGTGCTGTCCGAAGATGTCTCCGTGGTCATGGGGACGGCATGACTAAATGCCAAAAGTACACGGAACACTGTTATCTTCCCAGAAAAAGGTGGTCCCTATTTTTCTACTTGCGTTTTTACATGCTTTCGAACTGCTAGGTTGGCAAAAGCTGGGACAAGTACCGGGAGCTCGCCCCATTACACGGCACTAGGGATTCGAACCGCTTAACTGCTGACCTTTCAATCGACAAGCTCAGCCTCTTAGTCACTGAGCCACCGCGTTCCTATATGGTATCTACCCATCTTTAAATCAGGAGGAAACAATCTGCTGTCATTTTTGCTATCCCATTGTCCTGATTTGTGATTGTGTCTTTCCTAATCATCAATGTGATTGGTTTGCAACTGTGAGAAAAGCAAAAACTTATTAAACTTATTAATCAGGGTACTGCAGAAGAATGAGAAACTTGACTTGGGAACCCTGCCTATTAAGATTATCTTGGCTGATTTTTTTTCTAGCTTTCATCTCTTACATCATTTGGAATCTCCAAAGGTAAAACAATGGAAGAAAGATATGAGAAGGCACCAGAACAGAAACAGTCTCAGAAAGGAAGGAGGTAGAGTCTAACATGATAAGGCATCTAACTCGGTGCATTAGAAGAAGAGAACTGAAATGTGCTCACTGTAATGTGACTGGCTCTTACTTAAGCAAAGGAGGAGGGGAGCAAACGACAAGTACACGGAAACCAGCCAAAAAGCAACAAGAATCCAATTCAACCTCCCTGATTATTTTCCAGATTCTCCCAGGAGGAAAAAGGGTGGGGTAGTGGGTGATAAGTTTGAAAGGAATTCAGGAAACAAAACCTGAGAGAAACGGCTGTGGTGGAGGTTGGCTAGTGACCAAAGGGAAGAAGGATTGGCTATGCTCTCAAATCCTCACAAAACATGCAGGTGGCCATGTCTACCAGAGTCAACTGGCCTCACTTCAAAGATAATGGGTAATAAAGCATTAGCGTTTATTTTCATACTTGATGTTTTGGTGGAAGAGTGTTGTCTTATGAAGGAACATATACTTCTGTGGTAGTCCACTTGGAACCGACTTTAGATCAGCGGTCCGTGTTACTAACTCAACAGCTGCAATGATTCACGTAACAAATGTGACAAGAAAAGTCGTAAAATGGAGCAAAACTCACTTAAAATATTTCTCTCTTAGCAATATAAAACCTGGGCTAAATTATGTTCATAAGTCAAAGACTATCTATAGTACAGGGTACCTATTCCCCACAGGAAAGTAGTTAAAATGGTTATGAGAAAAGCAAAGAAAAGTGACTGAATTTTGATCTTAGACTGGTGTGTTTTAATGATCAGAGAGGAAGTGGGGGAGGGGAAGTATTCATCAGGTTCTAAGTTACCTCACAGCCGGTTCGCTCTCTCCCATGCCGCACCTCGTGGGCACATCTTTGTTCAGCTTAATTCCCACACAGTGATTATTAATGAAAATCTGAACTTCAAAATTCCAGAACATTCTATATGAACAAGCATTTACAAATTATATTAGTTGCTGCTCTTCCTGTTTAAAAATACTTTGGGGATAAGCATTACCTTCAGAATTATATTCTGAGAATAAAACATATGTTTGTTCATCTCATAAATAAATAGTACTTGGAATTGAACTGAAATACATCTGGCATGCATCACCTTAAAAAGCGGACACTGGATAATATTTGAAGAACACATTTTATCATTCCTTCTTCAAATCAAAGTCTGACATTTTTGCAGAGGAGTTATCTAAATTTCTCATCGGTCCACCACTGACTATATCCAGATCCCTGTATCTTAAAGAACACATTAAAGATAAGGACTTTGTGGTTTGGTTCTTACTCAGAAGCAATTTAATAAGGGGAAATTTTCTCTGTTCAACTCATCAGTTCTGTTCTGGAGGTCACAGTGACTAGTCATTTACTACCACTGTACTCAAACACAAAAGAAGAATTATAACCCAACCTTCATGTCTCAACATAGGAGGTTTTTGTATGGTCTGTGCTTGCTGGCCCAGCAAATGGTTTTTGGCTGCATCATGAAGGTGCTAATTGCTTTTAGCTGTCATTACAATTAATCTCAGTGGAATTGAATTGCAGTGAGGCCCAGAAACTATTCATGCCATGTAGATAAATGTAAAATGCTAGCAAGATTGCTTCACATACCTGTAGACCAGAGACAGGGTTAGAAAAAGTCATTTTAGTGGGATTGTCATACAATCTCAGTTGCACAAACTGAGGGTGTGCCTCTTTGAAGGGCCCATCACAGCATGAACAGACATTTTTCATATCTTTAAGATTTTCAGTAAAACCTTTAGACACGTTCCTCAGGTAAATGCAAGATGTTGGTAGCTTGGCTGGCCTTGATTTGTCAGGAAAAAAAATACACTTTTGTACTACACATTAAAAATGTATTGTACTGCATTTTGAAGGTGTGTGGTTTTTCTTGGTGTAGTAAAAGTGTAGCATTTTCAACCATGTAAGGGTGGGTCTGACACCAGTTATAAATATAGTACAAAAGACATCATTGTACTTCCCGTAATATTCCCCTGTGTATAGGTGGGGAAATAGATACTCTGCTCCATGCTAGCTTAATTCCTGCCATTGTACTTTGGAGTTTATTGCTGTAGCCTCCAATCTGAAAGGGGCTTGAGGTTATCATCTCTAGGTCATTCACAAGCCCTAAAACCATGGAGTGTATTTTTTGCAGAGCAAACTTGGCCATCAATCAGGACGAACATGCTCAAGAGCGTGTGATAAATGTCATTGTTTTCATACACTTCCCAACACACTCAAGGTGACGACAACTGATGATTTACCAACTTTGTTTCATTCTATTCCCTGCCTAGCCAGTCTTTTAAAAAACAAAAACAAAGAAAAAAAACTCAATGAGAGAAAAAATTGCACGATTACCTCTTTATGTTATAAATAATAACATCCTGCAAAGAGGCCAGGGAACAAAGTCAAAAAAGTTGAAGAAGAACACAAGATGCTGCTTTAGACAAAACTGAGTCATCAGTCTATCTGGTCCATATTAGCTACTCTCTGTTTTAGCAGTCAAAATGCAAACAAACAATCAAAGGTCTTTTGAATTTCAAACTATTTGGCTACCCATCTGGAGATGTTTATATGACTTCAGTAACAGAGTTCTCAATGCCTGGAATACTGACTCTGTGTTTCTTCCCCAAATTCCCAAAACTTTAACCTTAGACTATCTACTGAAGACCTCACCCCATTCCTAAGAGGTCTTTAAGGGGCCTACGGTCCCTGTCCTATTGTTCCCTTTTATCCCAATATATCTCATGTATTCATAATCTTGTTTATACTTGTATCTGTTTTCTAATATATGCTTGATGAAAATAAATTAAAAAAGAAAATATATCAAAAGTACGGGTGTGCTCACTTTTGTCGCCAGCAGTTTAGACATTAATGGCTGTGTGTTGCGTTATTTTGAGGGGACAGTACATTTACACTGTTATACAAGCTGTATACTCACTACTTTACATTGTAGCCAACTGTCATTTCTTCAGGGTTGTCACATGAAAAGATATACTTAAATATTTACAAAATATGAGGGGGTGTACTCACTTCTGTGATATATTGTATTACGTTCTTTTTCTCCACCACCACCCCAGCCCATAATGTGTCCTTGAAAGAACAATATGAAATTATGGCTATGTGATTCATTCTAGCAGCCAAGATTCATTCTAGCAGTTTGAGGGGACTCAGGTTTTAATGTAAAAGATTGTGTATACAGTCTAGCATAATATGGGGCTTTAAGAGAGTTCTGACTGGAATCTGGCTTTCACATATCAGTTCTTTACCAAAATTGGTTCAATTGATTTAGTCATTGTTGCTCTGTTTCCTTGACCACTGCTGCTCCCTTCTCCAGCCTCATTAATATAAAGAATGATGTCCACAAGTGAAGGTCATCTGTTGCTGGAAGACATCAGGGTTGGAAAAAGCTGTTGAAAAGAGTTATAAAATGTTTCTTGAAGGTACATATAAACAAATAAGCAAATGTTTGGGACCAATCACCCGATTTCAAGCAAAGTTGGAAGAAGAGCATTTCCTATGGTGCCCCATTTTATGGTAGAAATCCAAATGGTTGAAAAACCACCTAGTCATTATTAAATACTGCTTCTTTCTTTATGCCCAAAGCAAGTTCATATATATAAGAAGTTCATGCTTGAAAGGTGGCTTCACCCACTTTGACTGGGTCTATCAGTATCTAACATGCTTTCTGTAGGAACTCTTGAACTGAAAATAAGTCTTTTACTTCACTAAACTATACTTTTGTATGCCCCCTCAGTTGCTTTTCTTTTCTCAGTTGCAAACAAAGTATTCTAAGTTTTCACTCTAATGAATTTCAGTTCCTTTCATGTCATTTGAATGACATTCCTCATACAGAATGAGGAACCTTTGTTGTGCTCAAATCCCAGTCGGCCTTAATTAGCTAATGGTCAAAGATTGGGCTAATCTTATACCTAGAATTCTACATATTAGCCACATTCCTTGCCTTGGAGAAGCCATAAGTTAAAGTTAGCCACACTGTTTATTGGATTCATATGATCAAACAAGATGCAAGTCAGCAAAACGTGAAGAAGATACAAGTGAACAAAATTCCTAAAACTCTCTCCTACCTCTTCTGTCAGAGGAGCTGAGGGAAGCACATACAATGAGATTGTTCTTAACATGTTAACCTTGGTGACCAATTTCAGCCACTGAACCTGTTGCTAACATTCTAAACACTTTTTCAGCTCTAAAACGTATACAGGTTTCATTTTCTGAAATTGATTCCTCTTCCTTTTTGGATCTGGAATTTGTTTTTCTTTTAATTACAATCCATTCTTAAAATGTCCTTTTCGTTGGTGCATTTTTACACAAAGTACAAAAATATTTTCCTTCCAATTATACGAATATCTTTCTCTCAATATATACATCTCCCCCAGAGATATTTAGATGGATAGCTTATTGGCTTCAAACAGCATTCTAGACTTAGATAAAATTTGTGGTAAGTATGTAGGGTAGAAAGATCATCTGGAGGCCGATGGTTGTTGGGAAATAAAGTTTCAGACGAATTCCCTTGAGTTCCTCTCTGCTTATGAAGAACAATTTCTGAAATTTAGGAAATGGGTGAACTTCTACATAGTTTACTAGTGGTACTGTCCACTTCTCTGATATATATATGGGGCTATGC
>JANHFT010004400.1:132047-146165 GCA_032467955.1 Pseudoxenodon macrops | reverse complement strand
AATTCTTCCATAATCTTCCATTGTAATACCGGGTTGTTGTTTTTTAAAGCACGATCCTCTTTGTGGCTGCTTGAAAAAATAGCTAATTCAGTGTTCCCAAATCAGGATAAGGGTTATAGCTGAACAGCAAGGAGAAGCTGAAGAGATAAAGCAGAGGGATCCGGACTGTAATATGTTTGTTTAAACCATTATATTCCCTTTTTAAAGATACCCATCAACCTGGTTGAACGCCATGTTTCCTAACCTGCAAGCAATGCAAAACTCTTGGTGGTAAGATGCAAACACAGTGGTCTTTCATAAGATCTTGCAAATATGCTTTTAATTTAAAACGCAAATTACATCAAGCTTGTGGGGCCCTGTGTATCTGCCCTTGTGATTTTAGATAATAAGCTAAATCAGCATGAGATTCTCTTAACATCTCTTACAGTGCTGAAAATTGGGAGCTTTTAAGCAGTAAGATGCTTTTTTGACATATTTAAAGTGGTTTTTTTAAAAGCTCTGATTTCCCTACATTCCATCAGTCCTGCTACACATTCCATCAGTTTTTCTGCCTATAAACTGTTCCAAATTTCCGGATGCCATTGGACTACAATTCCCAGCATTACTGATGAACCTGGGAAGTGGCTCCCATGTGATTTTTCATTCGGAAGAAGTTTTCTTGGACCAATGATGCTATTCCTTTCCCTTCTCCACCCCTTTGGGCTTGGCAGTAATTGTAAGATGTTACTGAAGAAAAAAGAGTGAAAGGCTGCACAGGCAAAAACAAAGGGATTAGGATACAGCTTTTGTTCCTTTCCTCCCCCTTCTTTCTCCTAAATTATCCCCGAGCAAAAGCAAACATTCACTTTTAGATTTTTAACAAAGTTGTAATGATTGGATAGGAATTTTTCAAAGGACGCTTGGAGGGTGCATTTAAGAAAGCATCAGAAAATGATGCGTGACTGAGGAAATATTTAGAGAGAAAACCACACAGTGCATACCTCTGTTCCCTTTTATCTAACAAAGCAATACGTCTGGGTCTCCGCTCCTCCGCCTGCCATTTGGTTTGCTTTTGTTTCTTAAAAAGGAAATCCTGTAAATGTTTAGCATTTGGTTGACTTGCTTTTTACCTCTGGGGACAATCTCTGTAGTATGTGAATCACTTTATGGAACCCAGCTAAGTCCAGAAAAAAGTTTACTATGGGGACCTGGACTGAGAGCAGGAATTGTTCTTCCTGCTCGGTATTTTTATATCCAGGCTGTGGACACTGAAGGGAAAAGGTAAGCACAGTTTCTTTAGATAACAGCTTTTTTTAATTATGGGGAGATATAGGAAAGGGTCTGTAAAATAATTTCAGGGTTAATATGATTCCACATAGGTGAGCGACAATGTTGGTAGGACTTTTTTTGTAGCTTAACAATTGTATATCTGTTTACTTCACTCCAGCTTCTGGGTTCGTATAGTTACCTAAACTCATATACTGGTAGTCCTTGAGTTACGACCACAATTGAGCCCAAATTTCCTGTTGTTAAGTGAGACATTTGTTAAGTGGATTTTGCTCCATTTTACAACCTTTCTTGCCACAGTTGTTAAGTGGAACAGCTTCAACAGATTAACAGAGTTGGAAGGGACCTTCTTGCAGGTCATCTAGTCCAACCCCCTGACCAAGAAGGAGATCCTACATCTGCCTCTACCTAGGATCGAACTCACAATCTTCTGATTGTGAGGCAAGAGCTCCATCTCTAGCCTGCAGTTGATAAGTTAGTAACCAGGTTGTTAAGCGAATCTGGCTTCCCCACTGACTTTGCTTGTCAGAAGGTCGCAAAAGGTGATCATGTGACCCTGGTACCCTGCAAACAGTCAGAAGTATGAACCAGTTGCCTAGCAACTGAATTTCGACCACATGATCATGGGGATGCTGCAATGATTGTAACTGTGAAAAACAGTCATAAATCATGTTTTTTTCAGTGCCGTTGTAACTTTGAAGGGCCACTAAATGATCTGTTGTATGTCGAGGACTGCCTGTAGTACCTAAAATACAAGGAATGAGATGATCTTGATAGGTGTCCTAATTTAGGATTAGAAAATCATGGAAACAATAGTAAGTTGCTTTTCCTTTATTGCAACAAGCTTGCAATGTAGTGAGCTAAAAGGGATCAATACTGCAAACACTTAATTTTTTTATTTATTTACTTATTACATTTGTTTGCCTCCCATCTTGCCACAAGGCAATTCAGCTAATCTCCCAACGGAATGGCTTTAGCTTTAATCATTACCATATATCCCAGTATGGAAGCTCAGTTCCAAAGGTGAAGTGCTATAGTTTCATCAGACCGCATAATTTTGCATGTATGTTTGTGTGCATGCATCCTTCCATTAAAACTACAGAATCTCATTTTTTATTTTCTTTAAAATAGTAATTTTGTAGCATCACAGATTGTGTTGGATTTCATGATGCCCTCAACAGCCCCCAAACTGTTACTTAATTGTTAGAAACATTGCTGTTTTTAATAATTTACAAGGTGTAACTATGGGAATATAATCTTATGCAATCTACTGTCTTTCCAGAGCACCCCAAATTTATATGTGGTTTGAATACTAATGCCTTTTTTAAATCAGATACTGAAAGGAATTTTTTGTATTAAATTATGGTTGAGAATTTTCTTTCAGGAAAAAAAACCAATGCATTGCTGAAACAATGTAATTTAGCATTGTAGTTGATAGTGGAACTCTTTTATGTTCTCCTGGATCTATAAAGATATAGATGCAGCTTCTGAAATGTACTTCCTGAAGTTATGAAATTCTTGGTTTTGAGCAATGGTGGGATTTAAATAATTTAACAACCGGTTCTCTACCCTAATGATTTCTTCCAAAAACCAGCTCACCAAACTGCTCAGAAAGTTAACAACCGGTTCTCCTGAAGTGGTGCGAGCTGGCTGAATCCAACCACTGGTTCTAGAGCTTTAAAAGGGGATTAGTTAAATTGACGAAAGAAAAGACTTACACATTATCATGATGGTGGTATGCATTCATTCAGTTTCACAAACAATGTGTTTCTGACTACAGGTAGTCCTCGACTTATGACCACAATTGAGCCCAAATTTTCTGTTGTTAAGTGAGACATTTATTAAGTGGGTTTTGCCCCATTTTACAACTTCTCTCATTCACAGTTGTTAAGTGAATCACTGCAGTTGATAAGTTAGTAACCCGGTTGTTAAGTGAATCTGGCTTCCCCAGATTCACTTAATGACCTGTTTGTCAGAAGGTCACAAAAAGTGATCACATAATTCTGGTGGGACACACCAAAGATCATAAATATGAACCAGTTGCCAAGCATCTAAATTTTGATCAAATGATCATGGGGATGCTACAAAGGTGGTAATAATGAAAAACGGTCATAAATCACATTTTTCAGTGCCGTTGTATCTTTGAATGGTCATTAAATGAACTATTGTAAGTCGAGAACTACCCAGTGGTGGGTTGCTGCCGGTTTGGACAGGTTCGCCCGAACCTGTGGTGGAAATTTGCCCCTGCTCGCCGAATCAGCAGCGATGGCCAGCTGGCCACACCCCCGAACTGGTATTCTGGTCACCGCTGCTTGAAAGTGGCTGGAAAAGAACCCTTTGCATATGCGCAAAGCATGTGCAGAGGGTTTTTACCCGGATGCGACGGAAATGTTGCACTTCTGACGCAACGCGACCCAGTAGGGAAGGTAAGTGGAACCCACCACTGGAACTACCTGTAGTAGACCTTTGAAACAACTGGCAACTTCTGAGATATCAAGAAAGACAGGATTCTGGATTTTTCCTTGAAACAACAAAACCAGGCACATTCCCAAGGCCTAATATGAAACCATGCAATTGTACACCATCTTTACCACATATGACTTACCGTATTTTTCAGAGTATAAGACACACCTTAGTTTTTGGGGAGGAAAATAGGGGGAAAAATCTGCCTACCAGGTATTCATCTGGCTTAGCGTCCTTAGTCTGGTCAACTTCAGCACATTATTTTATCCTCTGATTAGGACTGAAAAAAAAGCTTCTAAAGCACAGCTGATAGAAAGAAGCAATGAACAAAGCATGCAAAGCCCGGAAGATCATTAGCACCTGGGGGAAAAAAAGGTTATTTGGAGGGAGTAGCAATGAAAAAAGGCTGCAAAGATCACTTCACTCTTCACTCACCTCAAAAAAAGCTTTGAAAAAGCTACATTCTGAGTATAAGATGCACCCAAATTATTAGCCCCAATTAGGGGGAGAAAAAGTGTGTCTTATACTCCGAAAAATACGGTAGATAGTTGTTTGGATTTATGTGTAACATTTTGTGTCATAATGACATTATTCACTAGGCCAATGAGCAATATGAAATGAATATCCATTTTATATAGGAAGGAAAGCATCTTAGCTTATCCTCAAAAAGTTATTTGATGATCTATTTTTATTTGTATTATTCAGGCCTGGATCCAACAGTGAAAATAATTTTAGACTACGGATTTAATCTCTTTATAGAGGCTTTAGGCTTACAGAGGCTTAAGAGCTGTGTTTGTCCACCTGGGTGTCTTATGTGTGGAAATCCAACGTGTGGATTTCAAAACTTACAATTGCTCAGGGGACATGGTCCTTGCTAAAAAAAATTAGTAATTGTGCTTCACATATCTGGATTTTGTTATGTTTGTGACACAATGATATCTCTGCTTATTCTGCAGTTTTAAGGCATTTGATTTCTATTTCAGAAATGTAGCCACAGGATATCACCTCGTTAATTGGGTTCTGAGGAAATGGAATTTCTAAGAAATAAGTTTAATTTTTTTTCAGGAAGTTCAACAACAAAGATTGCTAATTTACTAGTCTTTTCTTGCAATGTGTAACTTAAGTGGTTTCAGTGCTCCTGAAGTCTCCATTAAAGCAGGTTATCAGTGACATTCTGATGCAGGAATAGCTTGATGAGCAGTTAATATAGAAGAGAATTCCTTGATTTTTTTTTTTTTAAAAAGATGTTTTATAGATGATTCATTTTAATATGGTAGATTAGCCTTCTCTAGCCTGGAATCTTCTGGATGGTTAAGTCTAGATCTCCCGCCATTTCTATCTACCATGGAAACTGCATCAAAAAGTTTGCCTGAATGGAAAAGAGTATATCAGCCTCATACTTTTGGTAAGAATTCTGAAATATTTCCATGTGTGGAAATGAACCTACCAAAAAAAAACTTAGTTCCCCCCCCCCATAATTGTTTTGTTTTTATCTCTTGGATAGATTTACTACCTCCCCTGGAGAAAAAGCATTTCAGGTGAAGATCACAGCACCTGAGGAGCAATTTACACGAGTGGGAGTGCAAATATTGGACAGGAAAGATGGTTCCTTTATTGTGCGATATAGAATGTATGCAAGCTACAAAAACTTGAGAATTGAGGTTTCTGCAAAAAACAAACAGGTTGCTGAATCTCCATATATTTTAAAAGGTACAGAAATGGCTATGCTACCTTGAAACCAAATTATTTTTTAAAATGCAACCTTCAGTCTAAGGATGTACAAATGTCGTGCAATTCAGTTCGTCTTGTTTAGAATCAATATTTTCTTTTAATCTTCCCCTACCAATTTCTATTCCAAGAGAAGATGAGAGAGAATCTACATCTTGAGAAGTACTGAAAATGCAGAAGTATTAATTTTTATGCATGAACAAAGGAAAGAACAGAAAGGAATATAGGTAGACGTCAACTTAGTACTAGTCACTTAGTGACCATTTGAAATTACAGTGGATCTCCCAAAAGGTTCTTGTGGTTTTAAATCTCCTTGTTGCAATTACATGATCACATTTCAGGTGATCAGTAATTAGTCTGCATTTATGGCTGTTGGTAATATTTTGCGATCATATGATCATGATTTATGATATTTTTGCCAATATCGGCATTTACTGTGGAATGGGACAACTGATCACGGCCAATTCAGTGCGGGACAACTTGCCATGGCCAATTTTCCATGGGACAATTTGTTGCAGGACAATTCAAAAATTCAACAATTCAATTTAATTATTTAAAATAATTTTAAAATATTTTAATTCTTGTCATTCATGTTTCATTTTCTCCCTCCTTTGGCATCAGGGGTGAAATGCAGCTGACTCTAACCGCCTCACGCGAGGCGGTAGGGCCAACTGCGCAAAGCCTCGCTTACCCGAGCTGAGGTCATGACGTCCCTTTTTGGGGACGATTTTCTGGCTCTGCGCGCGCAAGGGCGTGTGCACATTTCTGAGCCGGTAGGGAAGATAAGTGGATTTTACCCGTTTGGCATCCTTTCTTATGATTCTATTCCGCTATTTCTTCGATATTAGTGTAACTCTTGTCCCATGGCAAGTTGTCCCGCGGTGCATTGGCCATGGTAAGTTGTCCTGTGACCAGTTGGCCATGGCAAGTCGGCTGCAGCATATTGCCTGCGGCGAGTTGGCCATGGTGAGTCTTACCTACAATGTATTTCAATCTAATAATAAAAAATACAGCTCCAAATTAGCCACATCTTGGAGATTTTGGAATTTCTGTATGAAATGTTGTGCGCTCAGGGCAAGAATGCCAAAATCTTGTTAGATTTGATAATCTCCTGAGTTTTGGGTCACTTATTCTCTTAGTGCCTCTCCGTTGTGCTGCATAGGACAATAAGCTTGGAACTTTTTGCAGTACTGTACACTGTGAATATGAATAATCTAGCCGCATAATTGAAATAAAATGAATAAAATAATGGCAATATAAGATATAGTAATGCCTGAGATCATTGGCAGAAGTGTTGACAAAATTCCTAGCTTTCTTTATATATTTTTACATCTCTGTTTTTCGTTACTTTGACGAGCTATAACAAGTTATATTTTAAAGCACCTGGCAAGATGTTGACCAATCATAGCTTGCAAGGAAAGAATAATAATTGAATAAATAAATAGGCAGATGTGCCATTATCTCGATAAAGCTTATTTTTTGTCTTGTTTCAGGACAAAAAGTATAAATTAATTTGGATGGAGATTACTTTAGAACTGTTAATGTATTTCATACTAAAAGTTTCTCAGCCAACGGAAAAATGTTGAAACTCAGACAGTGGTAATGCTTAAGATTAAGTACAGGTAATCCTCGACTTACGACCACAATTGAGCCCAGAATTTCTATCGTTAAGTGAAACACTTGTTAAATTAATTTTGCCCCATTTTATGACCATTCTTGCCACAGTTGTTAAGTGAATTGCTGCAGTTGATAAGTTAGTAACTCATTTGTTTATATGAAACTGGCTTCCCCATTGACTTTGCTTGTCAGAAAGTCGCAAAAGGGGATCATGTGACCCCCCCGGGACACTGCAACCGTCATAAATACGAACCAGTTGCCAAGCATCTGAATTTTGATCACAGGATTACGGGGGATGCTGCAAAGGTTGTAACGCTGAAAAACTATCGTAGGTCACATTTTTCAATGTGTTAACTGTGAGCGGTCACTAAGTGAAGTAAATCCAGGACTACCTGTAGATTGAGCCCAGATGTAGGAGGCCAAATGAAAACACAGTCGGGGTCTTTGCTTGAACAGTTGGCTCCATCACAGAAGCCCCACATCCATTCAGAAAGGAGAATCATTCTGAAGTTAGCCAGGACAAAAATGCATGATGTAACTTTAAAGCAACTGTATTGTGCCACAGGACCTGTTTACCATGAAAACTGTGACTGCCCTCAGGAAGACGGGAGTGCTTGGCTGGAGGCGATGAGCTGTCCTCAAGCAATTGAGCAGATTCAAAGGGATTTGGCACATTTTCCCGCCATCGATCCAGATAAAATTGCCAAGGAAATTCCACAACGGTTTGGACAGAGGCAAAGCTTGTGCCATTATACCATAAAAGACAACAAGGTAACGTCCTGTGCTACAGTACCACAAATGACAATGGCTGTCCTGCAGGTAAATGTCTTTAAAAAAGAAGGCAAAGATTCAGGCTGGGAGATGAACAGGATGCAAAGTCAATTCTACCTCTGTACCAGGGGTAGGTTCTACTTACCTTCCCTACTGGTTCAAGGTTGCGCCTGTTTTGCGTTGTTCCCAAGTTGAAATCACCTGCGCATGCGCAGGAGGCTTTGTGCATGCACAGAGGGTTATTTTCCAGTAAATTGTGTTCTGGTGGACGGATTTCAAGCCGGAGGACGGGTTCGGGGGCGTGTCCAGCCGGCCGTCGCTGCCAGTTCAACAAGCGGGGACTGGGGGGGGAAATTCCCGCTAGCGGTTTTAGTGAACCGGTCTGAACCAGCAGGAACCCACCTCTGCTCTGTACATAGAGATTTCGCACTTAAATAGTTACTCCTATACCTCTCTACCATTGGTTTCTGCATCGCTTGGTCATTTGACATAATGACCATCACAACAGCTTGCTACAATAAATACTAAGCAGTTATGGAGCTCATGCAATATATTGGCCATGAACTGAAGAACCTTTCTAAGTTAAAGGCATTATAATGAGAATAATAGAAGTTACTTCAACTTCCAGGGAATATGGGACTAGTTTTATTCCTTGATAACTGGATCCTTTCCAATCCTATGGAGCAGCATGATAATATCTTATCACCCCAGCCAGCATAGTCATTCATGCTGGGGATGATAAGAACTATGCTCCATGCGTATTGTAAAAAGTACCAATTTGGTAAGGATAAACAATAATTCTAATAAAGAGTTTCACAATCCGAAGTTACAGAAAGTGAACTCTATATGTTTCTTTGTTTTGGGGGAGTAAGAGGTTGGAAATGAGCCTAATACTGATTTGGAAAAGAAGAAGAAATCCCTAATTTGTGACTCTTGAATTACTTTAGATCTATATAAAGACCCATGGTGAGCATGTTGGCTTCAGAATTTTCATGGATGCTATTTTACTTTCTATGACAAGAAAGGTGAGTATATGCTTTAACTACGTTATAAATCAGTTAATTTTTAGTGTTTATTTAGTATTTAATACCAAATACTTGTCATACACTTGCAGAATCACCCTCTCTATTTCCTAAGTCTTTGAAGTCCACATTAAAGTTGCCTAAAGATGTATTCACCCCAAAGCCCAACTGTACCTCCATGACTGAAGGACTGACAATGAAAGATGCTGCTTTGATCATCTTCAGGTGTATTGTAGCAGCAGGACACTAAATGGGCATATTTAGATGATAGAAAATGACCACTAGCCAATTTGTTCTGCTGTTTTAGCCCACTCCTCACCTCAGTTCTGAAAAAGATATCCTTTCCCCTGTTACCAAAGGAATAATGTTGGTTCTTATTTGTAGGCATGCCACATTGAGTTATCCAAATAATCAACATTGACTTGATGGCAATAAGTTCTATGCTTCTTGATCTAAGTTCTTTCAATGAATACATTGAATACATTGAAGATGTATGGTTTGGAGGTTTTCCTTAGTCCTCTGGAAGGAAGTGGGAACTTTTGGAAGTTGGCACATTATGTGAATGGAAATTTGCATAATGATCTTAAAATTGAAGCTGTATATTCTTGCAGTGCTAGACTGTGAACTGTACACAGTTCTTGCTGGGCTATGACCGGGGGTTTGGATCTCACCATTGAAAGAACAATACAGGATTTGTAGAAACCCTCAAGATACCATTCAATATTTGTAGGTAACAGACTAGTAACAGAGCCAAACTACTACTACACATAGAGAGAGAAGTTGCCTTAGGATGGGCTCCAGCATGAGTCCAAAAACTTGTTTGAATGGGAGGCAGCTTTGAAGGACTTTACAAATTTGAAGTGAAACATTTCACTTGACTTTAGCAAACCTATTTAAACACCTTTGAAATGTTGATACGTAGTTGTTGAAAACTAAAGACTGGAAGTATAGACCACTAGGTGGCACTGTACTCATAAATTGTTTGGCTTTGAATTAAATATTCTGATGTTTGTTAAAGAGACAGTAAACAATGTCTTAATAATTTCCCCCCCTGACAAAAACAGTTGAGGAAATGCAGATTTGGCAAATGCACTGATTTAAGAAAGTTGCCATTTTCGTTCCACTGTAAAGTTGAGAATAACAATACTGGCTTACATTGCAGTATTATCCTAAGAGTTCCAGTTGAAGAGAAATATGTAGCTCAAAGTGGAACATGAGGTTCTTGGTGCTCTCTGAACATGTACTTGCACAAATGATGTTATGTAATGAAAGCAAGCAAGCAACCAAACTCAGAAAGCACCAACGTTTCCACTATTCTATGTTGTGTGTAATTTACACACAACATTTAAGTAAATACTGTGTACCGATTACTGACGTACAAATGCAAAATGTTGTTTTTTGCCAAATGAATAAAAATGTATGCCGAAAAATTATAGAAGGTCAGTGAAGCTCAGGAATTCCAACATTACAATAATACCGTGTTTCCCCGAAAATAAAACAGGGTCTTATTTTCTTTTGACCCACGAAATAAGTGCTTGGCCTTATTTTTGGGGAGGTCTTATTATTTTTGAGGTGCAGGAGGCGGCGAGCGTTGTTACCTCATGGCTGCTGCTGTGTTTCAGGGATGGCTTATTTTCAGGGGATGGCTTATTTTAGCGCATGCGCACAAAAGCCTGATTGGGGTTTTTATTCTGGGAGGTCTTATTTTCAGGGAAACAGGGTATGTATTTGCTAATCATCTTCTATACTAATCATCTTTCATACAGGAAACGTACCTGCCATTTAATGTTCCAGTTATGTTCTTTTAAATGTTGTTTAATGGCTTGAATCCACTTCAGAAATCAATTACATAGGAAAAGGCGGCTGCTCTGAATCACCTTACAAGGGAGATGGGCGGCATAAACATTTAATAAACAAATAAAATTAAAAGGTCATATTAATCATATTTAAGGAGGTGCCAACCTTTCAAGATTGCCATCGGGAGAAACTGAATAAGCAAACAATAAGTAAATAGTAACAAATATTTATGTACAAATAAAGTCCTTTTTGTTGTGTCTTAGGTGAAAATGCCAGATGTAGAGTTTTTTGTGAATTTGGGAGATTGGCCATTAGAAAAAAAGAAATCTTCTCAGGACGTCCAACCCATATTCTCCTGGTGTGGATCCAGTGATTCCAAAGATATCGTAATGCCAACTTACGACCTGACAGATTCTGTGTTAGAAACAATGGGGCGGTAAGAATGTTACTATTGTTTATAGGAAGCTATTAAAATTATTATGAGCTGAGCATGATTGGTTTCCATTGTAATCTATGTATGCAGAGTTTATTTCACACATTTAAATTACTCTACTATTAAGTCTCTCCTTGAGGTGTCATCCAGTCTGTGGCATTTCTTCTTTAGTGCAGAGTTCCCCAACTATTTCGACTTTACAGACCAGCAGAGGGAGGGAGAGAGGGGTTGGTCCTGGGCGCACAAGGTGGGTAAGCGCGCATGCATACGGTCACCCGCTACATGTGTGAGTGGGGAGACCCATGCGCATGTGGTCGCCCACTGATCAGACATGTGAGGATGTGCGTGCGCAATTACCCACCACTTCTGCGCCCCAGTTCCGAAAAGTTCAAGGCCCCATAATGGGCCGCAGCCTGGGGGGTTGGGGACCCCTCATTTAATCCTTTCAGAAAGAAGCACCTAAGAATGGGAAAGAGAAAAGCAGTTAATGGGCAAAATGTTCCTCTTGGGTGTAAAATCTTCCTGAAACTTACGCCCAGGACTCCCTTTCTTGTGAACGTTTTCCCATTTTTTTCCTCCCTAAGAGTCAGCCTGGATATGATGTCTGTTCAAGCAAATACTGGGCCGCCATGGGAAGAGAAAAACACCACAGCAATCTGGAGGGGTCGTGACAGTCGAAAAGAGAGGCTCGAACTTGTGAAAATGAGCCGAAAGTTCCCAGAAATCATCGATGCAGCCTTTACAAATTTCTTCTTTTTCAAGCATGATGAAAGCCTCTACGGCCCAATTGTGAAACATATTTCCTTTTTTGATTTCTTCAAGGTGCATTTGTCTGTCTGTCTGTCTGTCTGTCTATCTTATGGCAGAATGTATTGCAAAAACGTATTGGAATAAACTAAAATATCGCAAGCCTCCTAGTTCTCGTATTCTCAGGACTGAGAAGGCTTCTGGAATAGATAGGATTTTTTTTAAATCCCCTATTTCTTTTCCCCCAACCCCATCTTATCAAATAAGTGGAATCAGCAGTATCCATGATTGCTGAAATACCTTTTACCAATTTAGTTAGGGTGTGATTGTGTGGAGTTTTATTCCTCTACAATCCATTTGTTCTGCAAAGTGATTAAAAAGAGAAAATACAACATTTCGGCAACACCCATAGTCTTTTGATTGCCCTGGTTTGGGGATGTCTGCTGTTGTATCCTTAGGAGCACCATTCTTTTAAGGAAGATAACAATCAAAAGTTATTACCTACGTTTGCAACTTGTTTAAACTGCATCTAAACAAACAGCCCTACTTATTACTCTGCTGGCAAGAACGGATGAATAATGGGGCTGAACATTTAGAGTTCCACATGTTCTCTTTGTTGTTGTTAGTTGCGAAGTCGTGTCCGACCCATCGCGACCCCATGGACAACGTTCCTCCACCCCGACTTAAAATGTAATTGAACCACTATTGTGAAACTTAAATCTTATGGATGTGTTTTTTGTCCCTGTGCTAAAGAGAACTACAATTGGCTAAAATTCCTTATTTAACACACTTCCAGTAGGAATTTGAAGCTTGATAACCAAATAATGGGTGGAATGAGTCTTATCTGTGGAATATCCTCTACCCAGATATTCCACAGACATTTGTCAAGAGTTTAATTCTTGGATGGCTGTGGTGAGAACTTCCAGTAAAGTGATAACTTTATTAATGGTATATGGTTTGTATTTTGCAGTCTAAATACCAAATTAATATTGATGGCACAGTGGCTGCATATCGGCTGCCATACTTGCTGGCGGGAAACAGCTTAGTGTTGAAGCAGGATTCCATCTACTATGAACATTTTTATAACAAATTACAACCTTGGAAGCACTTTGTTCCATTTAAGAATGACCTGAGTGATCTCATGGAAAAACTCCAGTGGGCGAAAGATCACGACGAAGAGGTAAAGATGCATTTAATTAATAAAAACCTATTGATTGCCATGATGCAAATCCATTTAGTTTGGTATTATGAAAGATGATTACTGTGTAACTCACACGGAGGGAAGTTGGTTATATTTAGTTTATCCTGTAGAAGTTGCCAGTGATGGCTGTCATGAGAGCATTTCAGAAACTGTTGTTGATCTTGACTGGCAGTGGCTTCCAAGGTTTGAGGCAGAAATTGTTCCCTCCTCAGCTTAGCTAGGACCTTTTCTGAATGCAAAACACAGTCTCTGATTCAGAGGAATCTGACTATTCAGAATTACTTTATCTAGAACAGGGGTGTCAAACCCAAGGCCTAGTGGTTGGATCTAGCCTGCGGAATGCTTAGATCTGGCTGTGGGGCTGCCCTGGAAACAGCGAAGATCTGGCCCACAGTACTTCTTCCAGTGAAAACAGTGCTCTGTTTTTGCTGGCAGAGGGTTGCAGGAAGCCGTTCCACCAAAAACGGAGCTCGGAAGCCCATTTTCCCTGGCAGAGCGCTCAGGGCCACCACAGGCGTCCCCAACACGAGTGACGTTGAGCTGGCAATGCCCACTCTGGCCACGGCCAACCCAGCACCCCGAGGTCAAACACAACCCTGATGTGGCCCTCAGTGAAATCGAGTTAGACAACCCTGACCTAGATTATTGTTTTATAATGAAGATGTCTCTGCTAACTGAGGTTGCCCATCAAATGAAGGAAATATCATAGATATTTTGATTTTCTCTGGTAGTTGTAATATGCTGTAGATATATTTTTGGAAACTTATCTAAGATAAGATGTAGTTCCACTTCCTATATTTTCTAAAATGTGAAATGATCAAAATCTGTCTTTGCAAGTAATAATTTCATGTAAGGATTAGGGTAGCATATCAGCTTATTTTAGGAATACTGACAGCCCTCTCTCTGAAAAGCTTATTCACAATTCTAGAAACAGAATAATAAGAACTGCAGAATTTAAGGGAATGACATCTACAGGAGGGTGGAAACGTTTGAAAGCATTAAAGAGATTTTGAAAAAATATCATAAACTTTAAACTTTGATTTACTAAATTCAAAAGGAACAAGAAAAAATAA
>JANHFT010004400.1:106973-117054 GCA_032467955.1 Pseudoxenodon macrops | reverse complement strand
TAGAGTATAAATAACAGGCATTTGCCTGCAGTTCCTCAGTTTTCATTTTTGAGTCAATAAATGCTGTTGCAGATATGGTTCTTGTCTACTAAAGCCCACTACACAACAAAACCCATATGAAATATTGCTTTAGTAGGCGAGGTTTTTTGGCAAGTGGCCATTGCAGACAGAAGAATGTCTTCATCTTTCTGGAAATGCGAATCCTAAAGAGACAGTCTCATCCAGAGAGATCTTTACGGCTGCTGTGCGGAGGCTTTGCACTGGCTTTACACAATTTTGATGGCTATGTAATCTGCCAGATACACATGCTAGTATCTTAAGTTTAACTGGAATTACTTGGCAAAACAAGGCAGAGGGGTGTGCCCATATGCGTGTGTCCATAACGTGTCAAAATGATAGGTACCTTCAAGTGGAGTTGGGAAGCTGACATCTAAGAAGGCAAAGCAACCTTATTAGCATGATGAACTTGATACTGCATTCCAAGCCTGTGATGTCTCATATTCCGTGCTCATACTTGGCAAATAAGTTTCTCAGCCTTGAGAAACTGGACTGGAGATGGCTCGGTTATATTTCATGTCCCGTCCCAAGAATCAGGAGAAATAGCTGTTCTCATCTGGTCTTTATTAAAGATTTCTGTGCAGAATATGTGGACATTTCTAAAATTAGGCTTTCCTTACAGTAGATGCAACATAATGGGACGTGATATGATACAATACATCTCCATTTACAAGTTTAGAAATGGATGGTGGGTTGAAATGCAGACTGAATGAAAAAGAAAAAAAGATGCTGCCTTGATCCATATATGTTTTTAAAAGATTAAAAAAAGAAATCAGTGTAACATGGGAAGGACCCTATGGTAGAGCTGTTATTCATGCTTATGAGATTCAGTTTTTGTCTTAACTGCTTAAAAAAAACTTTTTGGGGAGATTGGCGCAAAGCAGAACTGATGAGCAATCATGCATATGGACTATTCTTGAAGGAAAGTTGTTTTATAAATCGAATATTGAGTTTTTACGTATTTCCAATGCAAAGAAAAGAAACTTTTCATGTTTTCAAGCCACTGTTCATTGATGTGGCTTCCTCACTTCATCCTCAGAGAACTACAACTATAATCACGTAATTTTTTCTAGCACAGCAAGTTGCTTGCATCAGGCACAAATTAGAAACCTCTATTAACTCTGGAACACTTTCACATGTTGCATTGGTGAATCATGTCCAGTATGGTCCATTCTCACAATGTCTGCAGGCCAAGCAACTGAGTTCCTGTCTTACCAGCTTGTCATACTCCTTTATGATAGACACTTTTCTTCTCAGATCATCTTTACAAGTGGAAATCCATTTGCACATGCTTGTTTTCCCAGAGAAGCCTTAGGCAATGTCGTGTCTGCCCTTCAATTGTTTTGAGGAGGTACTTAGTTGGGGAATCTCTACATAAGATGATTGATAAGCATTTGGAAAATTCCAGCACATACCCCTGCTAAACCCTTATCCTTAAAGTCAATTGGTGGAACCTTTGCTACTGTCTCTAAATTTCCATGTCAGTGCTATAATTTAATTACTTTTACTTTCCCCTTTCATCTGCTTAAACAGCTGTTGGGATAACACAGACCCCCTTTCCATAGGCTTTAAATACCTTATTGCTGTGTTCCGCCAGATTAGAAATAATGGGATCAAAGGAGCAGCATAACTGACATAGATATTGGTTTCCATTGTTTAGTTTCCACATTGTGTAAAACAGTGAACTGTCATTTCCAGTCCAGAGGGTCAGAAGTTAGAGAGAGTGAAAAGGAAAACAACCAAGTTGTTCTTTTTATCCATCTGTTTACAGCTATTTATTTTCTTTTTGCAATACTTAAATTAAAGCAATACATGTCATGTTCTGGTAGAGGGAAATATTCAGAAAGCTGTTTGTGCTCATTCTATAACGAACCTTGCCCTTTAGCACCATAGTCTACATCTCCTAGTTTGATCTTGGAGACCCTATCACTAGAATTTAGATGGTGGTGAGAACCTGAGACCCTTGGGTAAGATTGGGCTTCTGGAACATCCTAAGTCACTCACTTTGCATTGTTGTCCTGTCTACTGCAGGCTTCAGACCCCTTAAACCATAAATGTAACCTCCACTCAACCAAAGTTTGCCCACTTTTTTTTTACACTTTAGAATCCACCTCCCCAAAATCTAGTACTGAGTGCTTGCAAGAAAAAGAGAAATATGTGAAAAAAGTATGCACATTGGAATGGGACAACGTGCTGCAGTCAACATGCCACGGTCAACTCATCACAGTCAATTCATCATGGGCAACTCACCATGGCCAACTCACCAGAGAAGATCTCGCTGTGGGACAATTCAAGTTAATTATTTAAAATAGTTAAAAAAATATTTTGATTTTTGTCACTCACGTTTCATTTCCCCCCTCCATTGGTATCCTTTCTTTAATGATTCTATTCCACTATTTCTTTGATATTACTGTAACTCTTGTCCCATTGCGAGTTGTCCCATGGTGAACTGGCCATGGTGAATTGTCTCATGGTGAGTTGGCCATGATGAGTTGGCCATGACGAGTTGACTGTGGTGAGTTAGCCATGGAGTGGTAGCTATGGAGAGTTAACTGTGGCAAGTTATTGTAGACAACTCCCCCCCTGCATTATCTCCCCCAATGATGAAATGCTACCTACTCGGTCCAGTTCGGGTGAGTAGGTAGCAGCGGCTGCTGGTGGTTCGGAGACTGGTGGTGGCCATAGCATGAGGCTCCACCCACCTGCCCAAATGTCACAATTTCTTGTTTTTTTTTTACATCTGCGCATTTGCAAAGCCTTCTGCAAATTGCATGCTTCCAAACTGGTAGGGAAGGTAAGTAGTTTTCACCGCTGATCTCCCCACTTTCTGGCTGTGGTCTAGTCTTCTATTGACATTCAGCTAATAAGTTTTCCCTTGAAATAAGCATTTTTGTAAATTGTTTGGTTGTACATTATTGAAATGAAATACTATTGGCCTTTATGAATATTAATTCTACAGACTTACTGTAATGAGCAGTCCAGTTCTGACCTCTTCAACAAAGTTTGAAGAAAAATTCACTACCTGAACTACAGGTATTCAGCAGTAAGTTTTCTTTCTAATGATTCTTATCCTAATTATGAATACCAAAAATAGAATAGGTTGAGGTCGACTGTGTGATATCATTGGCCTACAATGGGCATTATTTGATGATATGGCATAATATGGTCAGGTCATTCCATAGATAAACATCTACTCAAAAGTTTATTCTGGGCTTTATATTTATCAATAGGAGAGAATGTATGGAGTCATGCAGACTCAATAGTCTAGACTCTTAATCCACAGGCCTAAATAAGGAATTGCATTTGATGGGCAGCAGACTTCAATCCACAACACTGGCAATATTTCAGGAAACTTTAATGCTTTAATACTTAAGCTTTGGTAATATGACTTGTTTATTGATTTTTCTCCATGTCACAGCATTGACATTGAAGCATCCAGCTGACTGATGATCTGAAATCTAGCACATGCAACATTGTAAGAATAAATTTAAAAATCCAGCATAACATTATCTTCATTGGCATGCCATCATGTCAGTCTTTCAAGGTAGGCCAAGAGACAGACATTGCAGAGATTCCAAAACGGTGCTTTATTATTGTAGAATATAGTAACTGAATCTTGAAAGTGCTTGAGTTTTTTTCTCCTATTATACTAACAAAGGACAAGTTATTTTTAATTTAATTTTCATTCATTTCTCATCTCACCATCTTGACTATGTACCTCTGCAATGATGCTTTCATTCCAAGGTCATCACTAAATCTCTTTACACAGCTAGAACATGCAGTGTAAAGAATGGCATTTAAATCAATTGTTAATATCCAACATTTCAAATTAGTCATAGTCTCCCATAATCCCTATTCAGATATAAATAACCCACCTTATTATGTTCTAAGTGGATTTGACTACCTTTGTAATCCACAACATCCTAATTTAGGGAATGTTAAATTTAATCTGGAGACTACTGTATCCTCTTACAATAGTGCTTACTTATCACCTTATAGAATAATCAGTTTGGTGTAGTGGTTAAAATACCAGTCTAGAAATCAGGATACTGAGTTCTAGTATCATTTTAGGCATAAAGCCAGCTGAGTGACCTTGACCAGTCACTCTCTCTTAGCCCTAGCAAGGCGGCCATGGTGAACCACTTCCCAAAATTTTGCCAAGAAAACTGAAGTCCAGACAATCAAAGGCATCAACACTGTCTTAAAGGCACACATAACGTCATAAAGACACTCTGACATCAATTGGGAGAAAAACTCTGCATCAAGTGATCTAATTGATTCCTGAAGAGCCTAGCTGACAATTTTATCATTCCAAAAGGCAGAGGAGGGAACTATACTGGACTTAATTCTTACTAACAGACGAAGTGATAGAGGCGGTTGAAGTTGCAGGAACTGTGGGGGAGAGTGACCGTGTCATATTGGAATTCAATATAACACAGATACAAGCAATAGAAGAAAAACAAACTAGTGTCTTCGACTTTAAAAGAGCTGATTTCAACAAACTTTCTGAGAGAGAACTTGGGAAGGGTTCCATGGATGAAAATCTTCAAGAGGAAAACAACTCAAGAAGCTTGGGAAACTCTGAAAAATATTATTATAAAAGCCCAGTCCAGCTTTTACAACTGGAAAAAAGAAAAATAAGAAATCCAAGAAGAAACTAGCATGGTTGCATAAAGAACTGTCCGATAAACTCAAAGACAAAAAGGACAAGTATAAAAAAAATGGAAAGACTAAGGCAGAATACCAGCATATACCCCGAATCTGAAAAAGATGAAGTCAGGAAAGGCTCGGAATAAACCAAGACTTGCAAAAAATGTCAACAACAACAGCAACAACAACAACAATACTAACACTACTAACACTACTAACACTACTAACACTACTAACACTACTAACACTAATACTACTAATACTAATACTAATACTAATACTACTAATACTAATACTAATACTAATACTAATAGTAATACTAATAATTCTTTCAAAATGTAAAAAAAACAACAAGGAAAAAGTCAAGGAAACAATTGGTCCACTAATGGGAGAAGATGGCAAGGAAGTGATGGGCAGCAGGGAGAAAGCAGAGCTGCTTAATTCATTCTTTGCATCTGTCTTCATGCAAAAGGGAGAGAAAAAAAAGCACAACCACCCCAAAACAGTGGTTATCTAATAAATGACAGCCTAGGAATATAAGTAAGAAAATGGTAAGAGAACACCTGTCCACTCTAGATCAGAAGTGGGTTCCTACCAGTTTGGACCGGTTCTACCAAGTAGGTAGTAGGCCGTTGGTGATGTCACAAAGCTGGTTCTGCTCCGTGGGCGCCGCCATCTTTTAAAAAAAAATTGTTTTTTTCTTCTTCTGCGCCTGCGCAGAAGCCGAGTTTCTGGCACTGTGCATGTGTTGCCATCTTGTTTTTGGCCTTTTGGGGCTTTTTTCTACTGCGCATATGTGCGCACATGAGGCGCGCCCACACGGCATGGGAGGCAGTGAACAGGCAACGAGGTAAATTAGAACCCACCCCTGCTCTAGATGAGTTTAAATCACCAGGACCAGATGGATTACACCCCAGAATTCTGAAGGAGCTGACAGATGTTATCTCAGAGCCAATGTACCATAGCTTTCAAAAATCCTGGAGCACCGGGGAACTACCAAAGGACTAGAAAGTAGCTGACATGCTTCCCATCTTTAGAAAAGGAAAAAAAGATAGATCCAGGAAACTACAGACCAATCAGCCTGACATCAATACCTGGGAAGATCCTGGAAAAGATAATGAAGCAACAGATCTGCAAACACCTAGGAGCAAGCAAGGTTATAACCAGGAACTAATGTGGGTTTGTGAAAAACATGCCAAACAAATCTTAATTAATTCCTTGACAAACTGACCAAATGAGTGGACCAGCAAAATGCTGTGGAAATACTGGTATATTTCGATTTGGAGTATTTATTTGGATATTTGGAGTAAGGCATTTCACAAAATAAACCACAACATATTGGGATAGACAGCATCACTGTTGCATCCTCCCCGGGACGCTATCAGGCATGATGTCATCAGTTGCCGGGCTCCCCAATTGGTCGGGGCGCAGCTGTTTGCTGGCGGGAGAGTGGAAGCATTCCTATTGGCTAGCTGTCTGACAGCTCGGATATAAATAGTTGTCAGACAGTCCTAGCGCTGTTCTAGTTCTGAAGTAGGTGGTTATCTAATTAAGCGTTTGAACTGTTAGCTCGTCTCGCCTCAGTTATTACAAACCTCACAGTGAGAACAAAACAATCACCACCAAATAGATTCATAACTGGCTGACCAACTGCGCTCAATGTATAGTCTTTAATAGAAGTACATATACATAGAGGGAAGTAAGTAGTGGGGTATTCTGTCTTAGCCCAGTACTTTTCAACATTTTCATAAGCAACTTAGAGGTGAGGATAGAAGGTGCACTCATCAAATTTGCAGACAACACCAAGCTGGCACGAGTAGCCAACATCTCAGAAGATAGGCTCAAGATCCAGAAGGATCTGTAACTAACCTATCTAACAAAATGAAATTCAGTGGTGAGAGGGTGATGTAATGATGCAGTGGCTTAATGACTCTGGAACTGCCAACCAGAAATGATCTGTACTCCAGAGGTTTGAGCCTGGCTCCATGAGATGGACTGAACTCAAGGACTACCTGTATCTGAAATTGTATTTTGTTAATTTCTTACATTCAGTTCTGGATACCATGTGTCTATGGTTTTGATTCATAATACCATTTCATCACTTTTTGATTTCTTTTGAATGTCCTTTTGAGGGGCAATTTTCTTTAGTAACTTTGCAGTTCCCTGCTCTAGTTGACTAGCAATTTTTAAAATCATGATCATCATCACCATCATTGTTATTACTCACAGGGTGCATGATATATCTAGAAGAAAAAGGTGAGATTGAAGTCTCCCTTGGGCCACTTCCCAGTTCTAATATAGGGCTTGAAGATTTCAAGGATCTCCCATCCAAGTATTATTCAGATTGAAATTGGTCAGATTCTGCTAGGCGTTGCCAGTCGTTATGACATTCGGGAATACAAAATGATATAATTCAGATTCCAAGACATTCATGCCAAAAATTTGACCTTGGGGGCACATTAGATAAAGGGAAATAAGCTATATAAGGAGATAGTGCTCATATATTAAATTTACATTATTCAAACAAGTCAACTTCTAGTGTCACATGAGGCTTAATGGTTTCAAATATAGTCTTATGTAATTTTCTTAGCAACAAAACAAAAATGGGTTGCCATAGCCATCTTCAGCACGGAATAGGACAACTTGCTATGGCAGCTTGCCATGGAACAACTCTCCACTGCAGGGATGGGTTCTAACTCACCTCGCCGCCGGTTTGCTGCCTCCCGTACCGCGTGGGCGCACCACGGCCTTTTCGGCCTTTTTTTGGGGGGGATTTTTTGGTTTTTTTCCTACTGCGCATGCACGTGCCCACACGGCATTCCCACATGGTACACCCACGCAGTGCACCCATGCGGCACACCCACGTGGCATGCATGCACAGTAGAAAAAAACCCCAACCAATTCCCCCCAAAAAAGGCTGAAAGCAAGATGGCGACGCATGCGCAGTGCCAGAAACTTGGCTTCTGCACTTGTGCAGAAGAAAAAAACACCAACATTTTTTTTAAAAAAAATCCCACTCCCCAAAATAAAAAGATGGTGGCGTCCACGGACCAGAACTGGCTCCGTGACATCACCAACGGCCTACTACCTACTCGGTAGAACTGGTCCGAACCGGTAGGAACCCACCTCTGCTCCACCGCCAACTCTCCACAGGATAACTTGCTGTGAGACAATCTAACAATTCTATTTAATTATTTAAAAAAAACCACACAACTATTTAAGTTTTTGGCATTCACATTTCATTCTGTCTTTCCTTTGCATCCTTTCTTTAATGATTCTATTCCACGATTCCTTTGATATTAGTGTATCTCTTGTCCCGCAGCAAGTTCTCCTTTGGAAAGTTGGCCATGTCAAATTGGCTGTGGTGATTTGTCTGTGGTCGAATTGGCCTCAGCAAATTGTCACGGACTCTCTTCAGCAATGTATTTTTCAATGGCAAATTTTTAATTGAAGTAGATTTAGGATGTAATTCTATATCCTTTAGCAGGGAACAAGGCCAATTTAACACAGGGCATTTTATTTTGGATCTTCAAAGGGATGTATTGTAAAACATGGCATGATAATACTCAAACAATTCCTCTGATCATCCTTAGGAGAGACTACAGGGAAAGCTCTAAATCTCCATGAGGATTGCTATTATTTTCCAGAACACATAACTCTTGCCAGCTTCATTCCTAGCATATTATGCTCATGCTGTATTACTTACTTCATGTACAAATAACTTGACAATGTAAGGTTTGCCAAGATCTGAGTTAAGCCCCTTAGGCATTTTCCCCTCAGATTCTTCTTATCATTATCTCTGATAAAACATGCTTCATAAAAACCAAACATTTTTCTAAACAGTAATGCAAGACTTTGCTTAGTTTAATATTATTTTCTTAAAATGTTAACAGTAAAATATGTCAGTTGGTTTTCTTAGATAGCCTCACCTTTACTGGAGAGATTTCCAGGTTGGCTTGTTAGTAACTCATATAATGAAATATGAGAGGAACAATGATTTCATTGTAATGGGGAGAACTGTTTTCTCTGTTGACTGCATTACCTGGAATTATTTCCTCAGCTTTCTCCATTCTAACCTAGAGGGACACACCAAAATCAACTGCAGATCTTTGAAGGATGGATGGATAGCATTGGGTTCCAGAATGTGAGATTTACTTGGATATGAATTCCTTTGTCAGTTTATTGCAGATTTCAGTAGTAAATGAAATACATAGCTCAAGGTTGAACTGTTGGGTTCTTTGAGTCCAGATGTTCTCCTGCAGAAGTTTCATTACTAAGATAAATACAGTAACATCATCCATGTTATCAGCAAAACAATCAAGATCAGAGAGCATCAAGAATGCAATAATTCCCTGAAGAATCCCAAAACAGTTGCTAGCATTGCTCATGGAGAACAGTCTCTCCCACAGTTATTGATACATCGTAATATAGTCCAGGAGTCCAAACCACTTTGCTGAGCAACTAATTCCCACAATACTGTCTTATGTCTTGGGATGTCAAACCACTTAGTATGGCTGTATTACTATTATTGTTGTCCTTCCCATCTTTCCTATTACCTATTTCTTTAGCTTCTTATGACTATAACTTTGTTGTTTATATCTCATAATTCATACTGATTGCTTTTATGTAGTGTCCTGTTATGATTTATGTTGATTGCTTATTTAATATCCTATGACTACCACTGAGTGTTGTATTTTATGAATATTGTATTTTATGATTATGGTCATGGTTTATCATTTGTTGCTTCTATGTACAATGAGAGTTTATGCACCTGAGATAAATTCCTTGTGTGTTCAATCACACTTGGCCAGTAAAGAATTTTATTCTATTGTTTTATTGGTATGCAATATGAGGACACATTCAAAAACAGCAGTTTTTTACCCGCCATTCACATATGCCCAAGACAGCAATGCTTACAGTGGGATATGTTTGTGTATGTGTGCATCAAATGAATGAGCTTGACAAAAGACGAAATTCTTCCTTATGATGCAACCATTATCTAATGCGTGCATACCAATAAACCCATTGTGATGTTTCATGTATTGTCCAAGAGGGCAAAATTGCAGAGAAATGATATATTGTTTTATTTGTATAAACAGGAGAAGCCGTCCATTTGTGGAATTTGGCGTTCTGTCAGGGAACTTTGTACCCTTAAACAAGTCTTGTCTGGAAGAGTAAAGATGTTGACTAATGTGTCTTTAGATGCTTCATTGAAATACAGTGGGGAAAATATTTGCTAGAAAACTTTTGGATGGAATTTTAAGGAGAACCTGTGCTTTTAAATGAAAAGGCTTTGAAGCAGGGGTGAAATCCTACCGGTTCGCACCAGTTCTATAGAGTAGGTTGCAAGCAGCTGGTGACATCATAGAACCGG
>JANHFT010004400.1:68833-85218 GCA_032467955.1 Pseudoxenodon macrops | reverse complement strand
CTCCAATTCTTTGCTATTTCTATGGATCAGGCACACATGCACAGAAATACACAGCAAACAGTGTATATCATCTGTACAGTTTGCTGTTTGCTGGCAGGCAGAGGTAGATTTTTTTCTTGTTTTCCTCCCCAAAAATTAGGTGCTTCGAAAAATTATACTCCGAAAAATACTGTAGTTTTCTCTTTGATTAGTTTCCATCCATGGCTTCTTGTACAATTCTCTTTAAAAACTTGTACATATACACAATGTCAACTCATAAAGCATGTCCATGTTTATTATCGAGTTTATTATCTTTCGGAATCCTGACACACAGATACACTTATTACCTTAATTTATGCGCATGTTTAATTATGTTAAATACAATTTAACAATCTAATTATTTTTTTATTTGATTAAATGTATATGTCATCCATCTTGCAGGTTTAGGCAAAACTTAGAATTACAATGATCACTTATTTGAATCTTAATTTCTTATAGTACCTTAGTGTTTGAACCCAGCATTTGAGATTTATGCAAGGCACAACATCTTCGTATTTCAGTGTTGCCCGAACATCGAAACGCACTATGCCTTCTGAAGCATGCTATAATCAAAGAGTGAAAAAGTTTATTTGAAATGAATTTCAGATTAATGTTAGGCCAACAATAAATAAATATTATAATATATAAATATATAAAATAAAAAAACTCTTGCTTTTCCAAGGTGCTTCCCCTTAAGAGCTGGCAATGCACCATATGTCAGCTCTGCCATCTTCACTATGCATGGCTAAGCTTGTTGGCATCCTGCCATAAATGGAAGGAGGCGGGCAGAGGAAGTTAGGGAGATTATGCAGGTGGTGTGAAGAGGGTGTAAGGGAGCCAGGTGGCCAGATTCCACAACCTCAAGGATGCCTACCCATGTGAAGCTACTCTGAGACGTGCCTACAATCAAAGTAGTTCCCAAAACATTAAGCTGGGTTAGCACTGGAGTCCAGTGACAGGACACTGACACTAGTCCGGTCATGGAAAGGGCCACAAACAAGGAAAATCTTTGTATGTTTGTGCAGGAATATTCAGATCTAGCCTTGCTTTTGTTGCAATCGATAATCCTTAGTAAAAGAACCAATCACTTCAACCAAATACAGTCAAGAGCCTTTCTTTTCTAGGAATATGACGGCGGCAGGTTTGACACCATGATGCCATTAAACTTCAAGACCCCCTTAACCCATTTACAAATCCAAAATTAAAATTATTAATCTAATAAAACTGGTCAATGCTATGCAATATTATTTAACTCTAATCATCTCACTGGAGTAAGATTGCTGAAATTTAGTGCGATTTCAGTCATTTTTAATGAAGATAAAAAAAATTCACCGATGCCTCCATGAAATTTGGCTGGCCATTTACTAATACTACTAATTTATGATTTTAACAATTGTACATTTTAAAAACAGACAGAATGTTTTTTTATTAAAAAAAAAGCAAATTGTGATACTTACAAAGCTCAATTGAGATGTAGTGCAAACTATGCCATGGAAAGAAATGGAATAATCAATACTGACATCACTGAGGCTTGCCCACCATCGGGCAATACAAATTTCAATTGTTCTTCCCTCCTGTTGGTAGGAAAAGAAAAAGGTATGAACAATTTGCATCCCAGCTCTTAGCAAAAATAGTCATAAACCAAGGAGAATATGGATGTTAAAACTATAAATAACTTGCAATTCTTAGCGATGACTAAACCAAACCATTCAAGTTTACCAATAATTGAGAATATTTGTAGATCAGGGTTGAAATAATAATATGGTGTTGAACCATGTTAAGGCTAGTCTTCCATCTACTTTGGACCCATACCAATTTGCATCTAGGAGAAATAGATCAACTGATGATGCTATGTCTATTGTTGTCCATACTGTATTAAATTATTTGGAACAACAGGGAACATATGTAAGGTTGTTATTTTTGGATTATAGCTCTGCCTTTAACACCATTCTCCTTACTACCGTGTTTCCCTGAAAATAAGACCCGGTCTTATATTTTTTTGTCTCCAAAAGAGGCACCAGGTCTTATTTTCGGGGGATACCTTCCACTGCGTCATCTCACGGCGGTGGCACCGATATCCCCACCCAGCAGAAGCCCATGTGGTCACTGCCGACCCACTACTTCTGCTGCTGCTTGAACGCATTGCCCCCAAACTCCGTTTTGCCATCAGAGGCCTTCAAGAAAAGCCTCTGCAGCCAAGAAACGGGATCCAGATTGATGCGTGTGGTGCCCTCCGGCTTCATTTCACCATCAGAGGCCTTCAGGAAAGGCCCCTGCCACCGAGAAACTTGCTCCGGATTGATGCGTAGAAATGTGTAATAATGAATCATTGTTAAAAATGTAAAAAAAGTAGAAATGCAATGTTTTTATATTAGTTTCACTATTAAGGCACATTATGTTAGTTTTTAAAGTTAGTATTGCCTTACATTCTGTAGGATTTTCACAATGAAAGTGTAGCAGGCGACCAGTATTTACAAGTATTTGAAAAACTATTCTACACAACTCAGATAAGTCACTATGAAGCTGAGCACATTATGATTGACATTTATCACGTATCAATGTAGCACATAAATGACAGGTACTGACTCAATTCTTAATTCAAGGAACTTACTAATACTGAAAATGCTTCAGTGACCGATCCTTTTTCTGGTATTGAACAGATCTTGTAGAACTCATGGCTTCGGTATGCCTTTTGTTTTACTAACTGAATCGCGTGGAGAATAAACTTGGCGGTTACGTCAGATGATGATGAACAGACTGAGATTTCTAAATAAGAAAAGGCATGACTTTAATATTAATATTATAGGCTCCTTTCTATGAGGCAAATATGTATCAGGAAAATATTGATAAAATTTTGTTTCACAGCGTTTAACTCCTCAGCAGTAAATATGCTCATTATTATTAAAACAATAAAAAATATTCTAACCACCATTACACTGATGAAAAACACTTTTAATGTGAACATATAATGCTACAGATAGATTTTCAGATATTTAATAAAACATCCTCATATACCTATACTAAAATCTTCATGGATTTCAAGAGGAATACAATAGATTAACCTTACCAGCCCATGTTGCTCCAGATGGAACTTCAATAAAGTGTCTCTGAATTTGTCCAGGTTTAAAATGAACATTAGTAAATTTGAGATCGAAGTTTGAGGCTTCATCTAGCCTGTGATTAAAAACAAAATGTAATTTTTTAAATTGTAGAAAGCTCACTTTAAACTATCAATATAGATTGGAATATTAAATATTTTAATAAGGTTGAAAAACAAGAATTCATGTTATTCTTATCTACATAAAATATATATTTTAAAAAGTAGCTGGCTTTGACCCTAGAATCTAATTGAGAATAGTTGTTGATGTTTTTAGTTATACCTCTGAACACCGAGAGCCATCTTGGTATAGTGATAAAGGTCTGAGGCTAGAAATAAGTGGACTGTGGGTTCTAATCTCACCTGAGGCACACAGCCAGATGGGTGAACTTGGGCCAGTGCCTCTCTCGGCCCTAGGAAGCCAAGAGTTCTGAAATCTTGCCAGCAAAATTGTAGAACTTGTCCAAGCAAGTGGTAACACTGACTCAAAGGCAAACACAGACAAAAAACCCAATCTCTGAACTATCTCCCCCCACCTACCGTGTTTCCCCGAAAATAAGACAGGATCTTATTTTCTTTTAACCCCTGAAATAAGCGCTTGGCCTTATTTTTGGGGAGGTCTTATTATTTTTCAGGTGCAGGAGGCGGCTAGCGTGGTCACCTCATGGCTGCTGCTGTGTTTTGGGGAGGGCTTATTTTCAGGGAGTGGCTTATTTTAGCGCGTGCGCTCACAAGCCTGATTGGGCTTATTATCTGGGAAGGTCTTATTTTCAGGGAAACAGGGTAGTACAATAGAACCTCTGGTCACGACCATAATTCGTTCAATAACTTTGATCGCACGACCGATTTGGTCGTGACCTGAGCCTAATTTTGGAAATTTGGCGCTTACAAAAAAAAAAAAAAAAAATGGCACAGAAGGGGAAATCAGTCATGGGGGCGGAAATGTGATTTTTTGGGGGGTCAGAATCCGATTTGGTCATGGTCAGAAGTGTTCGTGACCAGTGGTTCTACTGTACTTCCAGAGATTCAGAATGATACTACTATTATAGAAGTTGTAGTCTAACATATCTAAAAAGCACTTAAGGAAGGCTACATAGGGACAGTTTTGCCCTTTATGGTGGTCCAAAAATATTTTAAATAATTAAAGTAATAAAATACTGTCTTTCTTTTTTCTTTTTACAAAAATAAATGATGATAGGATCATAAACGATTCTGGCTCTTGATACCATTTTTAAACAAGTAAAAAACAAAATTTCAAAAATTGGCTGTACAGAAAAATGTAACTTAAAAGGTTTCCTTTCTATTACAGAAATAATAACAGTTCCCAAAGCAACTATCTGGATACAATTGAAAACAAGATTGCTGAGAATGTGTAACTGCAAGTTTTCCCTATCAAAATATATAACATATATATATAATATCTCTCAAGACTTGCATATATATATATATATATAATATCTCTCAAAAATGTAATATAATACTAATATAATACTAACATAACGTAACGTAACATAACATAGGTAAAGAAATCCCTGCAGATTTTTACTCCGCTTGTCGTTGCCGACTCTAGGGGGCAGTGCTCATCTCCATTTCAAGGCCATTGAGCCAGGGCTGTCTGAAGACATTTCCATAGTCACGTGACCAGAATGACATCAAGGAGCACTGTTACCTTCCCACCGAAGTGGTATTAATCTACTTGCATTTGCATGATTTTGAACCGCTAGATTAGAAGGATCTGGGGCAAGAATGGGAGCTCAATCCGTTGCATGGCTGTCGGGTCTTGAACCTGGGTTGCCAGCTTTCTAGTCGACAAGCCTAGCATCTTAACCACTGATCCATCCATATACTGTATATAAAGGGATTTTATCTCTATTTACTATTATTGTTTGGAATGTATATCAAACAGAAATAGAAAGCAAATCTCCCCCATAAACATCACTACAAATGTTCGGACAAAAGTAAAAATCCATGTACCTTGTTGGTATAACAATAGTTATAGGAACTCGGAACAAGGGTCCTGTGTTGGGCATTGTTATTTCATAGCCACACACCTAAAGCAGTGAAATGAACACAAATGGTCATATTTTTAATCTTTAGAAGGCAATGTATTTAATATTAATGGTTTACAAATGAAATTTCCTTAAACTCTAACCTGTACATTAAGCATTATAACTCAATTTAAGTATTTTGAGAAAGATTTTTTCCCCAATTTATTTTAATCTGCACAGTGAGCTAGTATCTTTACTTGGCACACAGCCCTAGGAATTGTTAGTTCAATTTAATCAGAATGTTTCTTTAATGCAGGATGCAGATCCAATCTGTGTTGGTCACCAGGACCAGAGGCTTAATTTTCCAAGATTTTGGACTTGTGCTGGAGCTTATCCTCAGGGAACCTCTCTCTACCAGAATGTGTGCTTTTGGGCTATTCTATGCATAGTATTGTTGATGGTCAGTTATTAAGTTGTAGGCACTTGTTTTCTTGTGCTGCCAAGTCCTCGGTTCCTAAGTACATGATAAGTTGGTGGTAAATTAGTACTCCTGTTGACTGACAAAGGGCCTGTTTCCCAGGCTTCAATCATTGCCTTGGCTATCTTTGTCCCTGCATGGACAACAATCTTAGTAGCTGTGAAATTGAATGTATGCCTTGTTCACTGCAATGAGGCTACCAATGAGTTTGGGTCTCCTCGTTTGACCACTTGCTTGTGTACTTGCAATCAGGTGGTTATAGCTTTCTTCCCTGTCTGTCCTACATAGTCTCTATGCAGGAGATTGTTTCCTTTTTCTCGCCTGTCTTTCTTTCACAAGGATCCTAATAACATTCTCTAGATGGGTGACTAGTTCTTCAAGTTATGACAGACAATGCTCCTTATGGATATTGATAGCTGTTTATACTTGCCCAATCTTAGAGGACAATCATTAAGACCTCTAACATATGTTTGCTGAATGCTTATGTCATATGTTTGCCCATCTCCGAGTTGACTGGTGATCGGTATCGTAGGCTGCATGGATTGACTCTTCCCGAGTACATTGGTGTAGGAAATTTATTTGTTTGTAAGAGGATGCCTTGGTGTTGTGAAGGATCCTCAAAGCTGAAGTGTTTAACCACCCATATCTCTCACGAATGAAGGCAAATATATGTGTCCCAGCATAATGTTGTAGGATCCAATCTGGATTGGTCACCGGGACCAGAAATTTAGTTTTCTGAGCTTTCAGACTTAGAGCTATTCTGAGGGAACTTCTTTCTAACAGAATGTATGCTTTGAGCTATTGTATGTGGAGCATTTATGTGGTTATGTGTGGGGTTTTTATTTGTTGATGGGGTTACTGATGGCTGGCTAATAAGTAAACTGCCTGTTTCCTTAATGCTCATTTTTCATTTTCCTCTTCCACCTCAACAGTGTAAAACAATGAAATAGACTATTTTTTCAGCCCTATCTCTCCCCCACAATCGTATTACAAATTGATTTAAGTGGGAATCTGAGACAAATAACAGTAATTCCTATTCCATCTTTTGATCTATAGAAAGAGGTAGGATAATCAGGATATTTCTGATGAGAACAAAATCCTGTCTAAAATGCCTGTATCGCTTTAGTTGTATTGTCAAAAGATAAGGCCTAAGAGAAACAAAACCAATACCTCCGTATAATGAACTCCTTCTCGTAGGCCACGTGGATCCACCCGAATGATAATATGCCTACACTGATTCATGAGCTCCAAGTGAGTGGGACACTGAACCCAGGAAGCGTTTGATGTTAGAGCTAAATGAAGCTGCAGCGATATCCTCTCATTATTTTCTGAAACAAGAACATACAACTTTTAAGTTTTAATTCCTTTAGACCAGGAGTGTAAAACTCAAGGCCCAGGGGCCAGATCCAATCCGCAAGGTGCTTAGATCTGGCTCGCGGGGCCACCCTGGAAACAGCAGCCTGGCCCATGGTGCTTCTTCCAGTGAAAACGGAGTTTGGGAGGGCAGCAGGCAGTCCTCCTGAGCTCCATTTTCACTTGCAGAGGTTGCAGGAGGCTGTCGCAGCCGAAAATGGAGCTTGGGAGCTAGTTTTCGCTGGCAGAGCACTCAGGCCTCCAAGTGATGTCAAGTTGCCCCCCGCCCCCACCCCGAGGTCAAACACAATTCTGATGCGGCCCTCAATGAAATCGAGTTTGACACTCCTGCTTCAGACAGAATTTAAATTTAAAGGATTTAAACAGAAAAGTAATGGATATATTTCCACAGCCAACACTATCTTGTCTTGCTAAAAGGTGGAATCCAATTTCCCCAAATTTGTTGTACCCCTAGACCAAGATGGAACTGGTAACCCAACCAACAGGCTGCTACAATAACCTAAGCTTATTCTTACTTAAGAGATATTAGAGATACTATTTATACTAAATAGAGATTTATCTCTATGAATTTTTATCTTATTTATTAATTTAAACAATTTATAGAGTGGCCCATCTCAAAGCAGTAACTCCTAAATCTTCCCAATATCTACCTTTGAAAATATTTAATACAAATAGCTTATTTCTACCTGTATTCTCAGGAAATAAAGGCTCTATTCCAACCCCATGGTCGAAAGGTGCAGCTACTTGAAAAGGCTCTCTGAGGTAGATTCCACGCTTGCAACCGACAGTAACAGTAAAGCCTATGTTGTTAACAAATGATCTATTCTGAATGAGGTATTCATAGGCTTTATCAACCTAGAGAAAAATGAATTAAAAAATAAATCAAAATTAACCAAGATTTTCTTCAGTAAGAAATTCATGTTTACATCTGCTCAGAAATAATACTGATTGACAGCAGTTCCATGAGGCAAAGTTTCCTCCAGCTTGGGAAGTCCAAATAATGGTCCAAATAAATTCTTAAATATTTCACAGTCACCTACTTCAGCTGATGATGTACTGCTAAAAAACAGATTATTTAGTTTAGGACTAAAAAGCTAAAGTAAATCTGTCTTTCAATTGTTACCTTTGGAAGTGATTTTAAAAAGTCATTGTTTCCTCTAATAATTATATTACAAGGTAATTATTCACATTTCTTAAATTAAAAATCATTACATGTACCATTTTCATAAGGCATTTAAGCAGCTGAGACAAAATCTTCAGCACAGTAACGTTCTTGTAAATTCTCATTTAACTCTTTTTATATATTTATTTATATATATGTGTGTGTGCATGTGTGTGTGTGTAACTCTTTTTAATTATTTGTATTGATCATTTTCAGAAATTAAAATCTAAATGTCTATTATAGATGTTCTCTGTGTAGTCAAGGTAGCAGGGTAACTGAAGTATTTATTCATCTATCTATTTTCCCATTTTTGTGTACTACTCACATACAACATGCTCATCATAGCAAAGCATGATTGATACAATATTGTTAGATACTGAAATAATAAAAACAAGGTTCTCAACTCTAAACATAAAACCATAACCATCAAGGACAATACAGCTAACATTTCTGTCCATCTATCCTCCAACAACTCAGCAAGCGAAGATCTTCACCTGTTTCTGGAATGCCAATTTTAAAAAAAGAGGCGTTTTTTTTAAAACTTTAGGGAAAAGAGAATTTGGAAGAGGCAGTGCAGTCACCAAAAAACAAAATATGATTACATAATCGTGTTAATCAGAAATAGGTCCTATTGAGTTAGTACAATTAATGGCCATTAAAGTGTTCACAATTCATTTCTTAAACAGAATAACAATCCAAGAAGAAATGAGACCAAGATTACATGGAACGATCTATTCAATAATATATGGAAAAAAAATCTCTTAATAATTTCAGTGCTAATAAACTAGCTATTAAGAGTACCATTACATCTATGTGAAAACAAAGCAGGAAACATCCCCCCCAAAAAATAATTATTATTATGTATGGGGGGGGGCAAGGGGAGAAGTAGCAAACAATAAACCCTTGAATGCAACATTAGGAATGCAGTCATTAAATATTATTTTTCCATCAATATCTCGAATATATGGAATTTTGTTCTTTCAACACCAGAGTAATTACCTGAATAATACCATGTCCTTGGGCAAAGAGATGTGTATTTTCCACCTTCACTGCTGTGTTTTCTAATGCTCTTTTGACTGAGTGAACAGTATAATCTACATCTTTAGCTTTGAGTCCTGTAATTAAAGGAAGAGTAATCAGATAAAACTATGTCATCAATACACTTCTCACAGTCAACAAAATGCACTTTGTTTTCAAAGGAGAGCAGCATTTCATTTTACCTGAGAGTATTAAAGCAATGCCACCACAAGCATTGGGTGAAGACATTGAGGTGCCATTCATGAGTTGTGTACCACGTAATGTCCAGTTAGGGACAGAGGCAATAGCACCACCAGGTGCGCTGATACTCACTCCCAGGGCTCCATCAATACTGAAATGAACGTAGAAATGTCAGAATAGCAAAAGTCCCATTTTTTCCTAGGCTATCAAATAGTCCTCCTTTAGACAGTATCACAAAATATTCCTTTTTGTCTGTACTAATACATTCTTCTTAATGGACGGCTGGGTCTTAAGTGCATTACATTTAATTCGTTCCTTAGTTCAGAATGTCTAACAAATGTATTTATGATTTATATCTACCAATTAGGAACCAATGTAGATGTGCATATAATGACTTCGGGAGTTAGTCTTCTATAAATATCCTATAAAATTATATGAACAACCATCGTGCGTTTCTTCAATTGCTCTTGCCAGGGCTCATTCGAAGCCTATTGTCTCCTATGAAGGCCTTGACAGCCTACACAGGCACCACAAGAGGGGAATGAGACAATTTGTCATGGCCAAATTTGCTATGGCCAACTCGCCATGGCCAACTAGCCATGGGGTAACTCGCTGTGGGACAATTTAACAATTCTATTTATTAAAACAAATAAAAATTATTTTAAGTTTTGTCATTCCCATTTTATTTTGTCCCTCCTTTTGCATCCTTTCTTTATTGATTCTATTCTGCCATTTCTTTGATATTAGTATAAATCTTGTCCCACAGCGAGTTGGCTGCGGTGAATTGGGTCCTGGCCAGATGGTCGCAGCGAATTGTCATAGACTCCTCTGAGAGAACATCATTTGGATCATCAAGGGTGGAGATATAAATGTGAATATCATCAGCATTCTGATGATGCCTGGTAATCATTCCTAATTTAGTGTGCAGATATACTTCATGTTAAGTGTTTTTGCAACCTTTTTCTATACTAGGATTTTTTTTTACTATTTTCAGTAACATACATTTATACCCGCTTCTTTTTAATATATAATATATACAGCTGTTATATCACAGAATGTAAGTATCCCAGTTGCAAGGTCAGTTAAGAAAACAGAAATTAAGGCTTTTTTTTTTTTTAAAGAAACAAAACTTAAAAGTGTTCTCTTCCTACTAATATTCACCTTAAAATGATTATATTTATCTCAAAGTTTTGAAAATCGGTTCCATTTTTCAGAAGTTAGAGTCTTTAATTGTGTTCGAAATCTAAGTTATACATTCAAGTTATCTTCTGTTATATTAAAATGTAATTTCTAAAAGGATTATAGAAACAGCAGGATTTAACTCATGAATTAATTTATCACTTACCTCGGTCCTCGAGATGACCATGTATACTGATTTGCAGGTAATTTCTCTCGTAATGAGTACTCAGCAACCATCATATCAGGTGATACATACGCACCAACACCTTTAGGATTAGTTGACATAAGTTCAAGTCTACCATTACTCTTTATTGATTTAAATTATGTTTACATTAAATTCTAATCACTGTTAAGTTGGTAATGGTTTTTTTTAAAAAAAATATTCCAAAATAGCAGCATACTAGAAACTAGTAAAAACAGCTCAAGATGGACATGGTCTAATGCTTTAAATATAACCCCGCTCTTTCAATACTGTCCAATAAAGCTAAATCATTAAATTCATGCAAGTTAAAAATACTTCATCAATGTGTAGTTGTAGACTTAGGCAACTTTAAAAACTGGATTAGATAAAATCATGGCGGATAAGGCTATGATTAGACATTAGTCAACATCTATGTATTAACTTCCAGATCAGAATGAATAAACTCCAAAATTCAAATACTGGAGAATAGAAGGCAAAAGCTGCTATTGCATTTAAGTTAGTTTTAGTTCCCCATCTCATTTAACTTTGGCATTTATTATGTATAAATTTCTAACCATCTTAATTAAGAGGAACTGATGTTAATGAAAAAGTGTAAGCCATTCCCAATCATTTGGAGGCAAAGAATAATATAAGTTCACATTTATCATTTTAGTCTACTTTCAGTCTTAATAAACATTTCAAAGCTGCTTTCAATTCTTATTCATAATTATATTTCATAGTGTAATGGTGGCACAGCACTGTTGCAGGCATTCTAAATCTGCCCACAATTTGGAGTTTGATTCTCACAGGCTTATCCTTCCAAGGTTGGTAAAATGGGGATCCAGATTGTTGGGGACAATTGTAAACTGCCCAGAGAGTGCTGTAAATGGAGCGGTATAGAAGTTGAAGCAGTATAACTATTGCTATAACTGCGAATACTTGCCAATCACACTAGATGTAGTTCCCCCTGGGCATCCAACAGTAGACAAACAGGGACCATTATTCCCAGCACTTGAAACATAAATTACATTGTGTTTCCATACTGCTTCATTAATAACTTCACACATTCTCCTACAAGAGACACAAAACATCACAAACTGAGAAAGGGCTTTTTCACTTACTTTTATTCTTCCTTCATTTATGACAGAGATAACCTTTATTGTATAGATTCCTACAAGCTGCATCGACTCATGCTACCACCACCTTTCTGGATTGCAATGTAATTTACCTTCCTCTTGGCACACAAAGCATCATAATCAGCAGCGCGACATCAGAACATTGTACAAAATGAATAAAGCTTCCCATGAAAAAAGTGGAAAGGGGGATGGAATTTGCTCATTTGGTCTACCACAACAACACTCTCCTGCTATTCCCTGCCAGGAATTTGTTCTGTTGAAATTTCCTACTGTGGTGTTGGCTCTCTACAGTCACTCCAACTGTATATGATTTCTAGGATGTGAACACAGAATGCTTCAGTAATTCATGACACAACAGTTCTATTCTTGGTTAATTCATTATTTTAAATTAAATGAGTTTTCCCACTGCTGGCACAGAGCAAAGTAATACTCATAAATATATAATCTCCTTACCCAGCATTTGGCCAGTGAGTTGCTTCCCCATAACTGTAGTTGACAAGGTCACATTTATATTTTATTGTTTCTATCATCTGTCAAAGTAAAAAAAAAAAGTTTTAAGCCTCAGAGCACTGCATAAACAACACCATTTATTTGTAGCTAATTGTTAATTTAATCAGAAGTAAAAAATAAAGTTTTAGAAAGTAATAGACCTCTTGCATTTCTTATTATATTTATAAAAACACAATTTAAAGCTCTGCCCACCATAAAAGCAAACTGATATTAATCAAAGTGGATTTGAAAAAAGAAAACCCAGCTCCTTCAAAATTCACTTATAAAACATTTAATCTCACAGATTGATGGGCATTCCTTGGTCTAGTTCAGGGATGTCAAACTCAATTTCATTCAGGGCCGTAGCAAGGCTGTATTTGATCCCGGGTGGCCAGGGTGGACGTGACCAGATCGATGTCACTTGTGTCAGGGCTCCTGTGGTGGCCTGAGCGCTCTGCCAGCGAAAATGGCCTCCCGAGCTCCGTTTTCACTGGCAGAGGCACCGTGGGCCAGTCCTTTGCTGTTTTCAGGGCAGCCCCGTGGGCAAGATCTAAGCACCCTGCAGGCCAGATCCGGTCCCCGGGCCTTAAGTTTGACACCCCTGGTCTAGTTTCTATAAATTTCATTCCAATAGCTACTCTTTCAACTTAGTTTTTCCACATTATCTTTTTAAAAAAAATTGTGTTATTGCAGCTGCACTACTGACATTTCATTCTAGCATTATGAAAATATACCATACGAGCTTTGGAAATAATTGGCAACTCCCAAGAAGCACTGCACTACACAACACTGCAATTTCAGACTAAACTAAACTGTGAGGCTAGACGTTCCTATGCAATTCTTTTTTTAAATTAAAATTATTAAAATATTAGTTTATGTTTATTTTATCTTATCTTATTCCATAGTGAAAAAAGTAAGTTTCTACATTCAGGCAAGAAAAACTGAATGCACCAGTATAGAATAGGTAGTACTTGGCTCAATAGTGGCGAGATAGATTTTAGAGTCCTAGTGGACAATCATTTAAATACGAGCCAGCAGTGTGCTGCAGTTGCCAAAAAAGCCAATGCAGTCCAAGGCTGCATTAACAAAGGAATAGAATCAAGATTATGTGAAGTGTTAGTATCACTTTATAATGCCTTGGTAAGACCACAATTGGAATATTGCATCCAGTTTTGGTTGTCACAATATAAAAAAAGATGTTGAGACTCTAGAAAGAGTGCAGAGAAGAGCAACAAAGCTGATTAGAGGACTGGAGGCTAAAACATATGAACAAAGGTTGCAGGAATAGGTACAACTAGTTTAATGAAAAGAAGGACTAGGAGTGAGATGATAGCAGTGTTCCAATATTTTAGGGGCTGCCACAAAGAAGGGGGGGTGTCAACCTATTCTCCAAAGCACCTGAAGGCAGGACAAGAAGCAATGGATGGAAACTAATCAAGGAATGAAGCAACCTAGAACTAAGGAGAAATTTCCTGATGGTTAAAACAATTAATCAGTGGAACGACTTGCCTCCAGAAGCTGTAGGCGCTCCAACACTGGAGGTTTTTAAGAAGAGATTGGACAACCATTTGTCTGAAATATTATAGGGTTTCCTGCTTGAGCAAGAGGTTGGACTAGAAGACCTCCAAGCTCCCTTCCAACTTTGTTATTGTATTCTGTTATTCTTCATTTTTATTAAATAAAAATAATATAATTGCATGATTGCAGCCTAACTAGAAAAAGGAAGACAAAAGATAAATTACACCCACAGAATTTCCAACCAAATATGTATCCAATTCTCTTATCTCAGGCAAAATACTGGAAGCTTCAGCCAGAAGGCCAAATCCTTCCTAACTGTCCAAATAACTATTGCTATGGCCTTGCCTTTAGATGAATATGCAGAAGTTTCATATGAGACTAGACTGAGCATGTTTAAATAACAAATTTACTCTGATCATATTGACTTGAGAAAATTTGGCATGCCAGGATGAGCTACTTGGCCCTCCTAGGCTTTACAACCATTCGTTCTTTGCTAATATAGCTACTACAGAAAACTTGTTTTAGTTCACTGCTGTGTACGTTTAGTGTCAACTCTGAAAGGATTCTCAGAAAGGCATTTATTCGTATCTCAAAAGAGACATCAAGGAAGCCCAAGAACATTTTAGAGTACTATTCAGGAAATACAAATAAAGTCAAGTTTTATGATTAGATTTTATGTGCAATGATTTTGCCAATACTTACTGCTCTTATAAGACCAGTCCCGGTTTCCATAGTGCTTAATCTTGTATCACCAACCTTAATAGCAAGTATTTGTGCACCAGGGGCTATACCGTTCCTATCTGGCTCTTCGGGAAAATACCCAGCAGCTATACTAGCAACATGGGTTCCGTGTGCACCTGGAAAAAAAAGTTGAATTCACTTCTTTAAAAAAGTGCATTGTTATGAAAAGTGGTTATTCAACCTGACCCATGAGATCCGTAACTTGCCGCATTTCATACCTGTCTGCACAGTTTGCATCAATTGTGACTGACAGTTCTATTGTGCGATACATTTTAATACAAATTTGGAAATAGATTAAAATAAAATGAATATTATATCATCTGCCATTTTCTACTCAGGATCACTGCTCTTTTTGGTTGAAGGGAGGTCTCCAGGATGGTAGTAAGTGCACCAGAGGTGGTACTCAGCTGGTTCGGACTGGTCATGACAAATCGGTAGTGGACATTTTGAGTAGTTCAGAGAACCGGCAAATGCCACCTTTGGCTGGTCTGGCCCCCGCTGTTCCCTGTCCTATATTCCCTTGTTTTTTTAGCTCAGCTGATTCGCGTGGCAGAGTGGATTGCTATGCCTCAGCTGGGCTAAATAACATCTCAGCTTACCAGCACTGACACCGAGGGCGGTGTTTGAGTGCTGCGCGCACGCAAAGCGTGTATGTGTGTGTGCAAAGCACACTCTCACAGAACCGGTATGAGTTCCACAACTGAAGTGCACCATAAAGGTGGCCATACACCCTTCTTCAGGAAATCATCACTAAACCTGGAAATTGATTAGTCTCCAATCCTCTCATTCCCTGAGGCTATATTGATTATGCTTACGGATTACCTCTGAAGAGACCAAAACAGACGAATGCAACCTTCCTAATATTATTTGATTTCTGATAATATCCTTTTTTCCACTGCCTCCACAGGTTGGGCTAGAGAGGTTGGGACTTTGAGCTCTCTGTTGTGGGATGCCTCCCATCTCTCCCATATTTAACATTAACTGTAGATAAATCAGAGTTTTCTGTCGGATTAAGACAAACTACATATTTACTGGTAGTACATAAATTTTAGAATTTTGTAAAGTCTTACCTCCACTTGTCACAATCGAAAGCAAATTGCCTTCATCATAAATATTGATAGAGTAATTTAACATTTCTGAGGTTCCAAAAGATCCATATTCTTGACTTTCTTTGTAGTTCCGCAGAACAGTACAATTAGAAAGGTCACCAGTTTCATTGGAATCTAAGCAAGCTCTGTGGAGAAAGTGCATAAAGACAGATTGATTCTCAGTTCTCCTTTCTTATGAAATTCTATATTCTTCTCAAATGCTGTTTGCCATTCAATCACAATAGCAATTTCCATACTTGCTAATGTGACCCTGCTCACAGTTTTAAGCCTTGTGATCAGCTGCACATACTAAATTCAAAACTGACTTTAGCCGTGCAAATAAAAACTGCTATTTTAGAACATGAGTATACTCCCAATCGATAACAATCCCTTATAAAATTATGCTCAGATTTGAATTAGCAAAGACACTAAATCAAATTTTAGATTTTATTTTCCTTTAATTGCTTTCAAGGTAGAATAATTTCACTATGCAACTTTATTATTATCATTATTACTATGTAACAGGTCATTAGAACATTGTCCAGACCAAGATATATACCAGTGATATATACCAAGATATAAACCATTTTGCCATCACATGCCAAAAGCGTGGGGAGTGTGGGGTATAATTCCATGTGGCCGCCCTGTGCATGTGACCCCCCCCCTTCCCGGCACGTAGTGGGTACAATAGACCTGTTTTTTTGCTCTCCCCAGGCTT
>JANHFT010004400.1:55576-68733 GCA_032467955.1 Pseudoxenodon macrops | reverse complement strand
TTTTCATCCTCCCTAGGCTCCTAGAAAGGCTCTGGAGCCTGGGGAGAGCAAAAAACGGGCCTTCCCCACCCACCCCCAGAGGCCAAGAAGACCTAAAAATCAACTGGCCGCCGCGCATATGTACGCCAGACCTGAGCTCGTGTGATACGTGTGCCACCTGTGGCATGTGTGCCATAGGTTCACCATCACTGATATATACTATTCATGTTGTCTTATTTTCTGTTAGAGGCTAAACCAATTTTGTTGTATACATGATGTACAATGACAATAAAAGCTATTAAATATATAATTTATTGACAATCCACAGCAGTAATAGAATATACTAATTTTAATGAGAATGTATAGTTTCAGTGAGATCCTCAAAGTAAACAAAATCTATACGATGCCTTTATTACCAGGTCATGATCTACTGGATATGACATACTTAACCCAACCCCCCCAAAAAAACCAACCAACAGCCAATTCTGTAGGGAATGATTAAATTAATCCTAACCCTAGCCCCGTGATGACAAACCTGTGGCATGCAGAGCCCTCTCTGCAGGCACGCGAGCCGTTGTCCCAGCTGAGATCCACCACGCATGCGTGCTTGCCTCCCACCAGCCAGCTGGTTTTCAGGTCTCTGCCACGTATGCGTGGGGTGCATGCGGGAGACGCACGCGCATACACAGGGGGGGACAGGGCACATGGGGGTCATGCACACATTGCATTATGGGTGTGAGGGTGTGCGCATGTGCATGCTTTTGGCACTCAGCACCAAAAAGGTTAGCCATCACTGCCCTAGCCCTATATGGGCTATCTGGATTCAAATAAGAACCAACTACAGTGAATAATTTATAGAACCTTAGGCTTCATTGTACTTTATAAGTAAACCCTATTTTTTCCGTTAAAAAATAAAGGCCTAATAACGTTTTAATTTTTTTGTGGAGTTTTTAAAAACAGGGCCATAAATGCAGAACAAAACCTCTTTTAAGTAAGAGCATGCTTTACTTACTTTTCTAAAAGGGTTTTTTTATTTGAGTTTTTGAAATAACCCCCTTGAATACAGGAAGAAAAAACTCTAAAACCATAGTCACTTTTTCTAAAAGTTAAGACAAGTAGTTTGGCTAATTTTAGCCAGAAAATATGAACATATACACACTCACTTGCAAAAATTAACAGAGGGTGCATCAAAGAATTTCTGTGTTCCGAGGTAACTATCCAAAGGGACTATTATTATTACAGAATAGAGTTGGAAGGGACTTTGGAGGTCTTCTAATCCAAGGGTCAGCAACCCGTGGCTCTGGAGCTGCATGTCACCCTTTCATCCCTCTGCTGCAGCTCCCTGTCGCCTTTCGGCTCCACAATTGATAGGGCTTTCGGTTAGGACAGGTAGAGGAAAACCATGCTAGGAGGAGACTCTATGGTGGTGGTGGTGAAACGGACTTCTGGTCGGCTTCAGAATTGAACGGGGGGCTTCCGGTTAAGACCTTTGTGGCTCTTTTGAGTGTTTAAGGTTGCCGACTCCTGTTCTAGTCCAACACCCTGCACAAGTAAGAAACCTTATACCATTTCAAACAAGTAGCTGTCCAGTCTCTTCTTAAAAGCTTCCAGTAATGAAGCACCCATAGCTTCTGAAGGCACTGGTTAATCGTTCTCACTGTTAAGAAGCTTCTCCTTAATTCTACGTTGCTTCTCTCTTTGATGACTTTCCATCCACCGATTCTTGCCTTGCATTCCGGTGGTTTGGAAAATAAGTTGACCCCCCTCTTCTTTCTGGCAGACCTTCAAATACTGGAATACTACTATCATGTTACCCCTAGCCCTTTTTTCCTCTACACTAGCCATATCCAATTCTTTCATGTTTTAGTCTCCAGGTTAGAACCATCTGTGCTCCTAAGTCCTTAACTTTCCTGCCTACCTGTTCGTAATCTTTTTATATTGATTTTAGGTTCATTGTTGTGTTGTAGGGGTAGTAATCCGTAGGCCTGATTATTTTGGCAAAACTTTTGGCTTTATCTTTAATTTTTGCTCCAGGAAGACAACATACTTTCCTAGTTTGATTATCCGGTCTGCAAACTGTTGGTTCTGTTCTCCAGAAAACAGAATCTCCTATCACCAACACTCACCTTTTTTTCCTAAGGAAGTTTGGGCTATCACAGGAGCACCTGTTGATGCCTCCTTTCTAGGTGTCTGCATGCTTTTTTCCAGGGGGAGACTGTGAATCGGTTGCTCAGCTCCAGTGGGGCTGCACTGGAGTGAGCTGGATTAAACAGTAGCAGTTTTTGATAGCTGTTTTATTTTCCTAATGAGTAACATGTTTCCAACAGTCCTCCTCTAAAGCTTCATATATGGGGTCATTTCTTTTAGAAGTTGTTTGTTGCTCATTATGTTCAATTTGGATATAGTCTTCTTGTTTAGTTTGGAGTTTCTCATTTTGTAGGTATAGTTTCTGAGTGATTAGAGTTGCTTCCAGTGATTCGGTTACTTTACATTTGGCATAAGTATATACATGGAACATATTTCGCAAATCACATTAGTGACAGTTACTGTTTCCAATACTATTTTTGTTTTATAATTGGGTTGGGGCTGCTTAACAAGGGAAGGACTGCTTTCCCCCCACAAAATGTGTTGAATTCTTAGGCTACTTTTTAGGAGGAGCTTTGCTCTTATCCCTCAACTACCTGCCTTAAAAAAAAAAAAGTGTTCCTATCCTCCCTGTTTCCTCCCTACCTTCTTGTGCTCCATGTTTGTCCCTTTCTTTTCTGCCTTTTCTCTCCTCCTTATTGCCTGCTGGGGTGGAATGCCGGGGTCCTCGGTGTGTCTCCTGCTGGGATGTTTTTTTGGTCCTTTGCTCCACTGGCACCCTTTACTGCCCCTGGTTGCCTGCCTCCGGCCATATTGTCCACTCCTTCTGAGCACTCTGGTCATTTGCTCACTGCCACTCTCGTTGCTCTCGTCACTTGTTTCTGGCCATGATGGTCTGCTCCCTCTGGTATGCTGGTCCTTTGTTCTGCCACCATCCTCGCTATCCTGTTCGCCTGCCTTCGGCCACGATGGTCCGCCGCCTCTCAGCCCACAGCTGCCATGTTGCCAGTTCACCATGCTGTTGCCCAGCTGCTGGCCACCAGCCTCACTGCTCCCTTCTCTACTCCAAACTCCACCGTAACCCACCGGTTTGTTGTGCTGCCTCCAGTTCGCTGGCCCCAGTCACCTCTTTTCCTGTGTTGAGCTGCTTAGCTGGGCTCCTGGGTTGGGTCTTTTGTTCTCCTATAACATCCTGCTGTTTCAGTACCATTGACAGTGTCCTGACATACAGCTACCAGCCCTGGACAACATCTTCGCATCTTGCAGTTTGAGGAAGTTTTACAACATTCTCAGAGACTCTTCCCATCCTGCTTACAATCTTTTTGGATTGCTGCCTTCTGGCAGAAGATACAGAACTATTAGAACTCGGACCACACGTCTTCTGAATAGTTTTTATCCCAGAGCTATAATTACACTCAACAATGAACTAAAGGGCCACTATCAATGAGCTGTTGGACAGCATTACTTGGTCTGTTGTGTGGATGCTTGTGTGGTTAGGGGCGGGGAATTTTTTGGTGGGTGGGGGTGTGTTTGGGGATCGTCATGTGTGTTGGTCTGGCCTCTGGGTGTTATACAAATTTCGTTGTATGGGTATTGTGTATATACGTACAACGGCAATAAACAAACAAACAAACAAACAAACAAACAAACGCTGCCGGCCTAGGTCTTTGGATAACTAAAAGATGATAAGCTGGGATGTGGGTCAGGCTGGGCTGGGCAGATTGCCCTGGGTTGATGGTTCTAAGAGCTACCAGATATAATGGCATTTTTCTCCAAATATACAAAACAAAACTGAGCCATGCAGACACCTGAGTAGTAGACTGGAAAGCATTCATACATAGAATCTCAGCAATGTCTCCTTCTCCCCACCTTCAACTACTGATTCAAAATCCTTAACACAGTGGCTGGACTAATATAATTTCTCATTCAAAAGTCCCAACAGGGCAAAAATTCTTTCCCTGCATCTATTTCCTTTGGATACAACAATGTAACCTAACATAACATAGTATTACATTTATTTGTAAGCATATAATAAAAAACACAAATCATGTAAGAGACAAATACGCTACTCACACTGTTACTAAGCAACAAGGCACAGTACACGCAAAAACTGAAATGGGAACTCTTCACCCTCTTTAAATAAGGGTATTCATAGGAATGTTATCACTAAATAAGAGGTCAAAATGCAGGAAAAGCTGTCAGTTCATTATTTGATCAGTAAATTACCACTGATACACAAAACCTAACTAGCTTCACTCTCCTACTCTGAGAGCAGGAAAGCAAGATGAGACACAAATGACCAACTATCTTCCACTTCCAAAGAGCAAATAACTGTTCCTAATTTTCGTAAGTATGAAAACAGAACAACAGAAAGGACCAAATGGAAAGTCTATCTTGCAATTGGCATTTTGGTTCCAAGCAAAATATCCATATCTGCCTGCATCTACTGGTGCACTTTTTTTTTTGTATCTGGTTTAGAATATTTATTTAGTTTCCAATTTAATTTATATGCCCACTTCCTCAATCTCAAGTACAGGAAGTTGGGCAACAAATGGTTTTGGATTACCAGGCTTTCTGCTCTGCTGCAAAGGTGTGCAGTAATGGTAGCCTACTGTCAATTTACTTCTTAGAAGTCCTACGTAAGAAAAAAGGACCTTCATTTGATTTCCCCCCTCCACCTTGCTAAGATCTAGAGGACAGAAAGCACCCAGACACAAACGACAATAGCACCCTTCTGAAAGGCATTTTCTTAGTTCTGTCTCATGCACTGAAGGAGTCTATGGATTACAATTGCCACCTGGCACTTAGTTGCCAGACACTGGAGCCACAAATCTATTGCGGTAAAGGTGAAAGATACACCATCTTTATTTTTCCTTTAGCTCTTTTTTTCTTTTCTTTTTACGGTTCAAAGTTTAATTTAAAAATGAATTGCCCTTTTAATATAAGGGAAAAAATTACCTCCAAGTTTCACCATCGTGCCACACCAAGCAGTCATACACAGGGCCGGGATCATTATATTTTTTCTCAAAAGAATTTAGCAGTTCCACTCGACTATGAAGCTCTTCCTTCATTAATTTGTTTTCCTGGCAAATACAGTGTCTCGTGAAAAAGTATGCTAAAATCGACACTAATTCCCCCCCCCCCCCATGGAGAAAAAAATGGTATGTTCCTCCCTCATTGCAATAATAATTATAGTGCAGCGCTATACTGCACCCAGTAGCAGTTCATCCATTACTTATCTGCATCAACTGGAATGTTCATTTTGACTCTCCATCCCTGCTGCCTGAAACCATCCGCTCATTAACAGCAAATTTACATACAATTAGAAGATTATAATAGTCATGAAAATACACACTGTTTTAAAGCTGCTGGACCCAGTTAAGATATATATGCGGTATTTATTGCTATGCCACCTATACTATGTGGCTCATGCAGAAGCTACCTTTGCCTAAACTTGTCTTTTTTATGTTTATTAAGGAAACATTGAATCAGCTGTTTTATTTACTCGGATATAAGCAACTCATATTTGAAGTATTTTTCTTTCAATATTAATTGGATAATTAGTCCTCGAATTACAAGTTCATTTAGTGACCGTTCAAAGTTACAACGGCAGTGAAAAAAGTGACTTATGACCGTTTTCCACACTTATGACCATTACCCCATACCCATGATCACATGATCAAAATTCAGAGGCTTGGCAACTGACTCATATTTATGATGGTTACAGTGCCCTGAGGTCATGTGATCCCCTTTTGCGACCTTCTGACAAGCAAAGTCAATGGGGAAGCCAGATTCACTGAACAACCGTGTTACCAATTTAACAATTGCAGTGATTCACTTAAGATAATAAAATGGGGCAAAATTCAGTTAACAAATGTTTCACTTTACAACAGAAATTTTATGCTCGATTTTTCAGCTGCATTACAATTGTTACATTCATATCTTTTTCTTTCTTCTTTACAGGGCTCTTAGTCTGGTCTAATCAATCAAATCTGAGTGGTATTGTATAAAACTCCCTGAATCCATTGTTTGGATTAAAAACAGATAAATAATTAAGATTAAAATGAAATGTAACTTGTAAAACAATAATATAAAAATGGGTATTCACTTTCCAGACTAAACCAAAACTGATTTGTCATCTGGAAAAATAACCTCAGCAGCCTCGGCTCCAAGGCTTGATGAAATAACTAACTTTTCATAGACTTTCTAAAGGCCAGAAGGGAGGAAGCAAATTAAGCAGTGATATATAATTTTGTCCCTTCTTCTCACCTATATATTTTATTTTGGGTGATGTCACTTTAAATTACAACCCTGGGGGAAGGGACTGTCTTTTTTTTTTTTTTTTAAGTGTAAATAATCCTAGAAGCTTTTTTCAATTGTAGGAAAAGACCAATTAAACTTAAATATTTTATGCGCCTACAATCTGAAGCAATTAAAACTTAAAACACAGAGTCATCTGAGTACTCACTTTGCTCATGATACAATGGAATTCCAAATATTGAATGGCACTGAGAAAGTTAACCTGAATATCCCTTGAAACTAAAATGTTATCAGCTCATTTTAATAAATAATTTTAAAGTGTTAGTAATTTAAGGAAAACATTCATAACATGAAACCAGTCTTCCGATTGTTTTTAGACAAATTGCCATTTGTAATTATGTTACACAAAAGTAATACTTTATTGACTATTATAACCATTTAAACAGCTTCAAGCTTTTTCTTCTAAAATGGATACTAATGTACAAACCTGTGATGAAGGGGGTTGAGCAGCTTCAAATTCTTCTTGTTTCCTACATGCTTCTGCTAATGCTAATCTGTGGACAGGATCCCAAAGTTTTTCCTTGCGTTCTTTCTGAAATAAATAAATAGTAATACATTTTTTTAAATATCAAAACTTGGTACCGTTTTTTACTACAATAAATTCAATATCTTACCTCAGATGTAAACTTTGAAAATGAACCAATTGTCTCAATCTTGTTTTTTACATGCAATATTTTCAACATTATAACACTTTTACAGACAAGTAGAAACAAACTCCCAGGAATGCTTAAAATGCTGCTGCATGCACTTAATTCAAAGGGAATAAAAGTATCAAACAACATCATATTAGTACAAGCATCCCTTGCTTAAGGAACATTCGCTATAACAACGCTATAGGGCACTGCATGTCAGAACAACTAGACACAAGGACAGTTTCCCCCCCCCCATTACCATCACTCTGCTAAACAATTAATTCCCACAATACTGTCAAACTATCTAGAAAGGCAGTATTACCATCCTTATTTTCATCTTCCCTATTCTGTCACCTTTTCTTATGACTATAACTTTGTTGCTTGCATCTTACAATTTAAATTGTTTATAATTAGTATCCTAGTATGACTTATGTTGATTGCTTATTTAGTATCCATTACTATCACTAAGTGATAGTATGATGAATGTATTTTTATGATGAATGTATTTTTACAATGATTATGATAATGATGTATCGCTATTGTTGTATGTACACTGAGAGCTTATGCACTGGAGACAAATTCCTTGTGTGTCTAATCACACTTGGCCAATAAAAAATTCTAATTCATTCAGAAACCATTCGGAATTCTGAACATCTGTGCCCAAAGGTATGGCTGTTGTAGTGTTGTAGTTACCCTCAAGGTAATGATTGCAATCTGAGCACTTGGAAACCCATTCGCACTTACGACTGGTTGCCAAGTGCCCCATGATCACATGATTATCACTTGCAATTTTCCTTGGCACCTTCACCAGAAAGTGAATGGGATGATCGCAAGAATTTCTGCCCCCCCCCAAGAGGACTCTCTCTTGTCTCTGGGGCCTTGCTGAAAAAGGTCTGTCCTGAAATCCAAGCAGGATTTTGGTATGGAGTGTTTGCAGAAACTCACAACAACCTAAATCCATTTCTTTCTTTCTTGTGGTTCGAGTGTAATCGAAGTTAGGATAAGGAGTATAAAATAATACCTGTATTCTGTCTTTAAGAGCTTTAGGGTAGAATTCATAACCATTTTTTAAGCCAATGTGATATTTTCCTGAAGGATTTATCCAGTTATCTGGAATCTAAAAAAGGAAGGGAAAGAGAAACATACATTACATTTGGTTCATACACTTCAAGCAATCATTGAACTATTTATAATATAACTATTAATGTCAGGTACAATTGATTTCAATGTGTATATACTCACAAGTTCAACATTTGTTTGTTCACTCTTAGAAGGAATGTATAAATTGCAGAAATACATGGCACTAAGTTTTCACTTTGTATACAAAGTTATATTTGAGTTGTTTTCCTCTTTTTGGTATGTTCTGCTTGTAAACAACTGCACTATTATGTAAATTCCTCACATAAAAGTTCTACAATATCAAATCTATGGTCAAATGGGTGGAAAAGAAAAAATGTCACTTACGTAAGATAAGAACTGCACTATGCATTCTTTTTTTGTACTTGGTTGGACTTACTAACACAGCATTCCTCTTGGAATATAGCCTGTTTACAAGTACTGCTCCTCACCTTGACCTTCTCCCCACTTGGGGTGCTTGGACCCTCTTTGAGTGAGGCCTTACCTTCCTCCACTCAGCACCCCACACAACTATCTTTCTTGATGGGAGGCTCACAGTGCACTGTAAAATAAACCTTTCCCATCTTTAGGAAATCTTTTAGGTTGGAGTTGGAGGCAGGTTAGTTTGCAACCACAAAGTTTGTAAGTAGAGGACTGTCTTTATTTATATATATAAAAGCCAAATACCACTCACTCATCACAAAATCTCCAGAACTGTAAAGCCTACAAATTAGAAATTTGGCACGTATGTTCCTCTTGGCTTCTAGGTGCTCGCTAAGAAAGGAGTTTTCGAAATGCCCATCAGATCATTAGTATTTCATATACAGTATATTCATATAAGGTATAGTCACACGCTCTGATGCTAAGGAGTTAGACATTCTACTCCCACCTGAAAAGAACTCTGTTCTAACTGCCAGTTGCCTTATAGTAACATACCCTTCACTAAACTGGGTGTGGGCCTGGCCAACATGTGACTCATCCAGCCTGTGGGCTGGGACATTCTACTCCCCCTCCCCCTCTGTTCCAACTGCCAGTTGCCTTGTATTACCACGCTCTGATGCTACAGTCACACATTCTACATTAAGTTTCAGGCTTTAGGTGTCAATTTACCAAGCCTGCTCACATAGTTTCGTAGCTAAGCATGGGCGTCCACCAAGTGCACTATATATGACTGAGGCTGCAGATAACAGCCTTGATATACTTTGTTGAGAAAAACTTTCAATCAAATTGCAAATAAGTACTGTGAAATGCTTTTCTTTGAAAGGTAAATAGGACCTTTGAAAAACATGGGGGTACAACTTTCTGCAATCCTTTAAACTAAATTTTGTGAATTTTCAAGAAAAGATATATATTTTCTTTAAGGTCTTGCAGAGAGGTGCTATGAATGCACCCACACAGGTTCCAAAGCATTTTTGTCCCCCCCAAATTCAAAGCACAGCACAGCCTAATGCAAATAAACATAAGGTTATAAAACATCAAATGACTGTAAATATAAAATTATATTTACCATCAAACATATATTTAACAGACACATATTTATGGTAAATTCTTTTAAAAATCCTTTGCTTTTTTAGAGGTAAATATGAATGCAACTATATTTTTAAATCGGCTCATCAACTCATAACAAATAATCTTAAAGCATATACAGCTGGACAATATCTTAAGTTTTGTTTCAAAAGAGGACATCACAATTTAATGCCAAATACTGTTACCTTTAAAATTCTTCCTGAAAGACCAATAATTTCTTCATTTTTTGCTTCTGTAACAGTTGAAGTATTTACATCCCCACTGCCAGTTGTATCAATTATGTCAACTATTTTGGGTTTTCCATCAGTTGTGATCTAAAGACAATAAATAAAAGCACATATGATAGATGAATATTCTATTTTATAACATAAATAAAATTGCTACATGGATTGGAATAATGCTATCTATTACAACAGACACCACCTAAATTTATTTGAATAAATGTAATTCAGCCTTTTCTAAAGCCAAGTTGATTGGCAACATAAACAAAATCCATAAAGTTCAAATTAACAGTATGCATTAAAACAAAAAGATAAGCATATATTCAACAGAAGCAAAGCTCACAATTCAGTGAGAATTATATTTAATTGGCCTAGGCCAGGGGTCTGCAACCTTAAACACTCAAAAAGCCATTTGGACCCATTTCCCACAGAAAAAAAAACACTGGGAGCCACAAAACCCTTTCCATGCCTGACTATTTCTTGAGCGGCCACAAAACTAGCATATGTAGTTGAAGTAAACATTGCTTTCTTCTGAAACTTTTCTTTTCTTATATTTATCCATGGTTGGCCTATCGAGGGTTGAAAAGCTCAATAAATCGTGTGCCGGTGAGTATCGCACATTGGCAGTTGTGACACATATTTTGAGTGACAGGGAGCCACAGCAGCTTTAACATCAAAGCAAAATACCATAGCAACTGTCTTAATTCAAAACTAAATAATATACTGGTAATTGCTTTCATGTCAAGCTCAATACAACCAATTATTTAATTTTTGTTTTTATTACAGCAATCTGTATGCTGCCTACCATTGGCTTAACAGATCTCATATGTAACAAGAGGCAGACTAAGGCAAAAGCAGAGCTAACCAAACACAGCCTTAAGTAATGGACTAGATTTAGGATGGCAACACTGAAGATGGTGGTGTTTTTTTTTGTCTGCCTTCAAGTTTGATACATGGACAATCTTGTTTAGTTTTCTTGGTAATATTTTTAAGTGGCATGCCACTTCCTTCTTCCTAGAGGAGAGGCAGAGTGACTGGCACAAAGTCTGAAGTCATCCAACTACAGGTGACTAAGGTGTCCAAAATCCAGATTTTATAAATCCCAGTTACCATACCACTGGCCCTAACTTGCTCTCAAAGAACTTTTACTTGCTATTTTTTCCAACAAAATTTACATTGTGAATCCATTTGCATAATGACTGTACTTTCCAAAAGCATAACAAGTACATTATATTTTAAAACATTTCATTTTGGGTTTTATTTGTAAAACAGAAATTTAGGGCCTATATTCTGAATTATTAAATGTTACAAAATTTATATAATAAAACAGTTACACTAAGTTTAATCATATCTTTATATTCAACGTTTCTTAAATTATATTCTAGGGTACATGACTGTTCTCCAAGAAAGTTAAAGAGATTTCACAAGCTTTTCCAAAGATCCAAGAAAATGTTTTTTTCGTGTCATTTGGATTCACGCGTAACTAAATATTGGATCCAAAAATAACTAAACATCAAAATTTCATCTTTACCAAACTTTCTAGACAATTAAGACAATATATTTCCATTAATGAATATATGAATTGTAAAATATTATGAACTCACAAAGATGAGATATTCATATCTCTCTCTCAAATATCTCACTAAATAATTAAAAAAATCAATGGAAGAAAATATGACTTTTTAAATGGAAAAGGCTTTTAGCTGAAAATAAAGCTGAAAGAAACCATAACCTGAATCAAGTTATTCCTGTAAGGTTGCAGCCTGACAACACAAGAATACTATGTAGGTTAATGGGGAGGATTCAGCATATATGACCAGATGCATTCCCTGTAATCCATGAATCATGTTGCATTTAATTAATTATCTTTAGTCTCATCTCGTTCCTCATTAATATTATTTTGAATTACATGATGTACCTGAATTTGAACCAAAACAACCAAAGGGCAATTTAAAGAGTCTATAGCCATAACTTTTTTAACCTGTTAACCACATCTAAGCCTTTCATAAATCTCAATTTAAAAATATACTGCTGCCTGGCTGTTTTTTAATTTGATTTGACAAAAGCAAGGTAACATGCTCATAGAAATCCTTCAACTTTCTGCTAATTATGAATTGAAGCATTCCCATATAATTAAATTCCAATTAATTAATCACTGTTAAATGTGTCAAGCACAGTAAATACAATTATAGTTACAGGATATTGCACAATCGTTGGCATGGCAGAACTAGTTTGGGCTTTTCCCCCCTCCCACCTATGAAGAATTAATTACAGCAAGTACGTAAAACATTTAATAATATATCTGTCTCTTTGTTTCTTCCTGAAATTTGACATCCTTCAGTTTTCACAATCCCATTTGCAACTTCAGCCAGTTTTAAGAGGATCACATATCTTTCTTAATTATATTTTGTACAGGTGAAGCAATTTCATTCAATAACGTAGTATTTTATGTATAAAAGAGTTCAATATAATTTATAGTAACAATCTTGCTAATATACAAAGATGACTGCAACACTTTTAATGATACTTCACTTACAACCCGTTTCTCTTTACTTCAATATAATGCATATAACATCCACTGATAACATGTGAAGGAAACTCATACTACAAACATTAAAGCTGGACAAAAGGTCTGAAAGTTTCTTCATAACATTTGTTAACGTGAACAAAGCCCCTTTTTGAAACACAAAAGCAGCCTCAGTTTTTGCCAAAGATTTGCATAGATGTTTATGTACAAAGAAAATTTCCACTGGGACTATTAGTGAAATGAGTATGTGAGAATACATACATACAAATCTTACAAAGATGTAACTATTTTAACATTTAAGAGACATGTGAAATTAGGCTTCCCTTTTAAATGCCTTCTACAGTTTCACAAAACACGTCGGTACCTTTTTAAGGTATCATTGATTTTTTATAATGCACTGTATAGTTTATGAAAAAAAATCATATTATTAGGTTTGTAAGGAAAAAAGTTGTATCTTTCATGTCATCATTGGTACTTGGGTGGAAGACAATCCTAACATTGCACAGTAAAGTAGGAAGTTTGGGGGGAAAAACCTTAGAAGACAGTAATAAATTGCTTCTAAAAATTACCGTATTTCTCAGACTATAAGTCGCATTGGTGTATAAGGCGCACCAAGATTTCAAAGAGGTAAGAAAAAAATTTTTTTGTTCTCCCCGGCCCCAGCAGCATTCTGCAGGCTTCCCAAACCCTCTGTGCATCCTGGTTTTTTTGCAAAAACAGGCCTGTTTTTCACCTGTTTTTGCAAAAAAC
>JANHFT010004400.1:44741-55476 GCA_032467955.1 Pseudoxenodon macrops | reverse complement strand
TGAATGCTCCAACACTGGAAGTTTTTAAGAAGATGTTAGATAACCACTTGTCTGAAGTGGTGTAGGGTTTCCTGCCTTGGCAGGGGGTTGGACTAGAAGACCTTCAAGGTACCTTCCAACTCTGTTATTCTATTCTAAATGCAGCCAGTGTATTTTTGGGGATGTTGATTATCCATTAATAGACAGACTCCTTTAGGAACAGGTTATCCTTCTGCTACCCAGAGTTGGTTCAAAAATAGGCTTGTCCATCTTTTTATGCTGCCTAACTAGATTGTTCCTGCTGCATCTTTTCCCCTCACAATTTTTATTTTACTCCAAAATCTAAAAGAATTTTTTTTTGAACAGAGACAAAACAGAACTAGACAAAAGATTTTAAAATGCAGATTAAAAAAACAAAAGACATCTATCCCCACCCTAGCTGAACACTGACAAATATATTACAATAATAATAGTTTCCCCCCTTGCAAAGCAGGCCCAAAATTTATAAGCTCCTACCTCTAATTTGCAACCCAACCGATCTGTCATAGATTACATATATGAAAGGGGGAAAAAAAGTTAACAGGTTAAACAACAGCGAAGTTAAAGTTCGCGGCACTTTGTTAATAGTCTATTATTGTAATTTACTTACAGAAAGTCTATAGTTACTTATTCACCACAAATTACATCATTATCTCTGATCAGTACAGAATCAAATACCCTCATTTGGTTTTTAATAATGAAACCTTTCCTTAGTTTTTTTAATTGGGAATTTCCCCAGCAATTGCATCTCATTTCCAAAGTTTGTAAGTCTTTGTTGTAAATATCTCTGCAACATCCATTGTTGAATAATTCTCCTTGACAACATAATAAGTCAAGGACCACCTGTATTTAAACTGTGGTGGAAGCTGTAATTTCTTAAATTGGAGGCATCTCAATTGGAGGAGCCAAATAACAATTTAGAGAGCTCTTATGCAGTTCTGTGTTTTTTTTTTTTAGCGATCTAGATATATCTCGATATGTATGTCAAAACCATGCTTAGACAATTTTAAAATATGTTCTCTATTGTTTGACTTAAGAGGCTAAATACCAATAGTCCTCGACTTCCCACAGTTCATTTAGTAACCATTCAAAGTTACAACAGCACTGAAACATGTGACTTATGATCATGTTTCAGTTACAACCTTTGTAGCATGCCCATGATCATGTGATCAATATTCAGATGCTTTGTAACTGGTTCATACTTATGACCGATGCAGTGTCCTGGGGTCACGTGATCCCCTTTTGCGAACTTCTGACAAGCAAAGTCAATAGGGAAGTCAGATTCACTTAACAACCAGGTTACTAACTTATCAACTGCAATGATTTACTTAACAATGGCAGGTAAAACTGGCAAAACTCACTTAACAAATGTCTCACTTAACAACAAAAATGTTAGGCTCAATTGTAGTTGTAAGTTGAGGACTACCTGTATTTAAACCATTGCGGAAGCTGTATTTTTTTTTAAATAGGCTCCTCCAACTGAGCTGCCTCCAAACAATTTAGATATATCTTGAGCTGTAGGTCAGAACTGTGCTTATAGACTATTTTCAAATATTTTTCCTATTGTTTGACCTAAGAGGCTAAATATTCTTTAGTTTTTCTAACAAAGCCATTTTGAGAAGAAATGTGTAAAGGCGCTCCGGACCAGCCAGTGGTCGGTCGGACCATGGTGTTGTATGCCTGCTGACCACTGGAAATTTGGGGGGAAGGGGCGGCAGAGGGCAGGTGGGAAATGAAGAACCGAGGAGAGGGAGGCAAGTGCAGAGTTGGTGGTGGAGAAGAGGGACGCAGAGACAGACAAGCAGGGAAACAATGGCAGAGGGAGAGGCAAGTGGAGAGTTAGACAGCAGCAGAGGAGGAGCAGAGGAGAAAAGGACAGAGAAAATAGCGATAGAGATGGAGGCAGAAATGGAGAGAAAGAGCCACGTGGGCGCTCACCGGATCACCCAATTGCCACCATCAAGTCTTCCCCTCCACGCTCCAGCCCTGGCTTCGGCTCCATGCGCCAACCTGGGACTATAGGAGCCAGATGAGTCAAGCCGAGCCGAGCAGAGCAGAGCAGAGCAGAGCAGAGCAGAGCAGAGCAGAGCGAGAGACCAGAAGGCAGCAATAAGAAACTAGCTTCTGCACATGCACAGAAGCAAAATCCAAGATGCCGGCACTCATGGAGACACCGATGGAACTGGCTCCGTGATGTCACTGCGGACTTACTACCGGTTTTATAGAACCGGATAGAACCTGTAGGAACCCACCTCTGGATCACATGAACCTGGGACACTGCAGTCGTTATAAATACAAGTCAGTTGCCAAGCATCCACGGGGATGCTGCAATGGTCATAAGTTTGAAAAATTGTCATAAGTCACTTTTCCCCCAGTGCCATTGCAACTTCAAAGGGTCACTAAGTAAACTGTTGTAAGTTGAGGACTACCTGTAGCAGTTACTTTATTTATAGCCTTAGTGTATGGAAACTATTTCGTGCCTTCAATGAATTGATAATTTTATAGGATTTTTTCCCTTTATATTTGTACACATTGCTATATATATGTTATATATATATTGCTCTCTCTGTGTGTGTGTGTATTAAACGTGAGCGGTATTTTAAACTTTATGACTTGGTTTAAGACCATAAGTAAATAAATACAACCAATAAACAGGCAATCTTCATGCAACTGATACATACAGAACCTGTGTAGTAATACAAGACAAAGCTTGTATTATACCAGGCTCAAATTCTGAAATAAAATGAGGTTTAGCATAAGAGAGCTGTTAATTTGTATTTGTTGCTAATAATGCTGTCAACACATAGGATGTTAAAGTGATGGGTGAATGGCTGATGACATATGCTCCTTGTCCTGACACAGTCTTGCTTTTACCAATCCGTCAAATTCCAGAAATTCAAGCTGAGCAGTATTTTTCCCCTCATAAAATGACTCGTGCTGTCAAATCCTCATTGAAATCATCCCTTTAAAAAGCTGATGGCATTGCTGTCATCCTGCTGACAGTTCATTGATTGATTGATTATATTTATATTTTACCTTTAGAACAATGTACAGTGCTTACATGAGAGATGCTTGAAAGTAAGTATCAGCAAGCAAAAAATACTCTGTTATTTGTGAAACCCAGGTTTGGTCCACCAGGAATTCTTCATAAAGCTTTCCTAAGTCTGTGGCAAGCAAAAACTTTTTACTCTTTCCTGAATTTGCAATTTATGTGTTATTAACAAGGAGCTAGAAATGAATTGTCTGGTGAAACATTTTCTTCCTAATGTCTCACGATGGAGACACAGAAGGGTATGAATATCTGTGCATTTATAATAAACATATGTTATGCTTTGCTATACCCTTTGCTACGTTTTTCAACTGATAGAATGATATATTGCCTCTTGTTTGAGAAAGTTCCATTTCAGTACACAAATGATTGACTATCAAACCTGTACACATCAATATAAAACTAGCTAACCATACCAAGTCCTCAGACATAATTTACTGTTCTTAAAGAGGAAAAGGAAACAAAAAGTGATTTAAATGAACAGCTCATGCAAAAGTGTAAATGGGTATTGGCATCAGGGGTGGGTTCTAACTTACCTCGCTGCTGGTTCACTACCTCCCGTGCATTGTGGGCGCACCTTGTGGGCGCGCACATGCACAGTAGAAAAAAATCTGAAAAATTACCCCCCGAAAAAAGGATGAAAACAAGATGGAGACGCATGTGCAGTGCCAGAAACTCAGGTTCTGCGCATGTGCAGAAGAAAAAAAAACTGGGGGAAAAAAGCAAAAATATTTTCCCCAAAAAAACAAAACAAAAAAATAGGTGGCGGCGTCCACAGACCAGAACCAGCTCCGTGACATCACCAGCGGCCTACTACCTACTCGGTAGAACTGGTCCGAACCGGTAGGAAGCCACCTCTGATTTGCATGTGCATGTATGTGTCTGTGAATGAATGAATGAACCAATGAATGTTTTAAAGACAATTCATTAGAATTACTACTATGACTAAAAGTGAAGAAGCTCCTCGGATAAGCAGCAAAACATTTCAAACCAAAAAGAAATCTAGTTGCCATGACTCAACTTCCAAACTTTGACTAAAAAGACAGAAATGTGAACTACTAAAGAATCTGTTCAAATGTTGACATTTTGGCATCCTGATTATTGTTGTTTTAAGCATTCAGTCATGTCCGATTCTTAGCAACATTATAGGGAAGTGCTCTCCATGTTACCCTGTGAAGTACAGCTTCTTTCAGTTGTTGGATGTTCAACTTTGCATCAGTTTTTATATTATGAAGCCAGGGTGTTCTTTGTTTACTCGGTCTTCTTCTTCTGCTAACCATTCCTATCACTGACTTCAATTAATTTGCAAACATGACATGGCCAAAGTAAATCAGGCGTAGTCTTGTGATTTTGGCTTCTAATGATATGTCTGCAACTATCTTTAACAGTAAAGCCTTTTAAACAAATTCAGTTCTGATTTCTTTACCGCTAAGCCAGAGGTGTCAAACACGTGGCCTGCAAGCCGGATGCGTCACGTGCTGACCTCACCCACCCACGTTTTAGTGAAGGTGAAAAATGTTACAATACGTCACGTGACAACAACGTGACAATGGGAGTTTGACACTCCTGCGCTAAGCTGTGGCCTTTCCAAAAACAAGAGATTTCTTCCAGATCCAAGCAGAGCATGAATAATCATTTTAGACTTTGCCAAACTTCCTTGTTTGATAACAGATGGCTATAGATGGAGCAAAAACTGGCATGGTAACATTTCTTTCATTGCGCAACTGTGTGGTTACCAGAGATAATTATGTCTGAACAACAGATCAGGAAGCCTACAGTGAGAATGGGTTAATCCAGACTGATGCTTGGAATTGCTTCTCTCATTCAAAAGCTCTCCAATTGGTTTCTTTCCTCCTTCCGAATTCTAAATTCTTTTATTTTGCAATACAGATTTCCACGTGGAGGATTCCCAATCCAGGGGCGGATAAAGGATTGTGTTTTATACTTCAATTGTTAAGCAATACATGGAGTAAAAAAGCTTCCAGAATGAAAAAAAAGTCAAATGCCTATATTTTGTGGGGAAAAAATAGTTATGAATGGGACCAGAAACACACCATCGCTAGGTTACAAAGAATGATTTGTATAAACAATTATACATTTCAACCCTGTATCTATAATTGGCTTATTATAAATTTAGGCAAAACACAGGATTTTTCCACGCTGTTTATTCCTTTCATACACAATATGATTTAATTTTGAGCATAATAATTTTAATCAACAATTGGCATGTTACTTTCACATATACAACCTTATATGGATGGTTTTTGGAGATAAAACTGATCTCAAATGCAAACTAAAAATATCACATGTCAAGTTAGGGAGAATGTTGTCACAATGCCATATGGTAATTTACACCTCATTGTCACTTGAAATATGAAATGCTGGAAGATTAATACAATTCTTTTGTCACTTTTTTTCCAATGCCTTTGGAATAAGATTGACCCCACTGGACTCGTCAGCAAAAGATCAAAAAGATTAAAGAAATGTTAATTTCCAAAAGGATTATATAGAGGACTCTGGACTGGTGCTTTTTGTGCTGTCTGAGCTTCGTTTCATTACCTAACTAGGTAACGGCATCAGTGCTAGCGAATTTGGGTTTACACCCTGTTTATTTACAGTCATGTATTCTGCCAATACTGATGGAGGTGTGGTTTTCTCCTTGGTAGTTCCTTGATTAAGGCACTGTTTATCAGCTTCATCAAAACATGCCTGCCCATCCAACCCAATATATGTCAAAAACATCTCAGGAACCACCAAAAGACTATTACAACCACACGGCATCACCACAGACCAACTAAAGCCTTCCAAAACATTATAAGACTCAGCAGCTCTAAAGGAAGAAAAAAAGGAGTCACCTACAGCAGCATTCCCCAATCTTTTCGGGTTGGCGGTGAGGCGCAGTGCGAGGAGGTGGGGGTGGGGAAGAGTGGATGGTTTTGTGCGAGGGGCAGGTGCATATTTGTGTGTGCGTGCAGAGCTTTATTTGTGTGAGAGGTGGGCACAGGTGCCCACTGTTTTGGTACACCTGCCACTCGTACGAGTGAGGCTGCGATACTCGCGCAGGTAGAGTTTCATGCACCAGCCTGCCACTTATGCGGTCTGGTTGCGAATAGGCCAAAGCCTGGTAGTGTGCCATGGCCCACTGGTTGGGGAGCACTGGTCTGCAGCATTGAGCAGGTGATCCTATACCATTTCAGACAAATAGCTGTCCAGTCTCTTCTTGAAAACCTCCAGTGATTGGGCACCCACAACTTCTGAAGACAAGCCATTCCACTGGTTGATTGTTCTCACCATTAGGAAATGTCTCCTTAGCTCTAGGTTGCTTCTCCCCTTGATTAATTTCCTTCCATTGCTTCTTGTCTTGCCTTCTGGTGCTTTAAAAATAGTTTGACTCCCTCTTCTTTGTGGCAGCCCCTCAGATATTGGAACACTGCTATCATGTCTCCGCTAGTCTTTCTTTTCACTAATTAGACTTACCAAATTCCTGCAACTGTTCTTTATATGTTTTAGTCTCCAGCCCCCTAATAATTTTTGTTGCTCTTCTTTGCACTTTTTCCAGAGTTTCAAATCTCTTTTATATTGTGGTGACCAAACCTGGATGTAGCATTTCAAGTTTGGTCATACTAAGGCTTTGTAAAGCAGTACTAGAATTTCATGTGATCTTGATTCTATCTGTTTAACTAATGCAACTTAGGACTGCATTGGCTTTTTTGCCTGCTGCTACACATTGCTGGCTCATATTTAAGTGATTGTCCACTTGACTCCAAGATCTCTCTCACACTAACTGACATTAAGCTACGTTTTATATAGTCTGTACCTGTATCTGTACAGTTGGCTTTTCTTGCCTAAGTGTAAGTGTAAAAACTTATTTTTATCTACATGGAATTTCATTTTGTTACATTGGGCCCCGTGTTCAAGTTCATTTGAAACAGACACACACACAAAATTCAAATTATATATCATCATCATCATCATTGATGCATTGCTGCCATGAAAATATAAAACCCATTGGCTGATTTGCATAGTACTTTGCATAGTAATATAATGCATGTGCTATATATACTAGAAGCATGAGCAGTGAAAGAGTGAAGATTTACAGAATGAGGTTTTTATTTGAAATATTTTGGATTACTAGTTATTTCTTTGAGAAAGAAGACAGGGAAATTTCTTCTGAATGGTATTCAGCAACACATTCTTTTCAGTGCCAAACCCTGCAGCACAATCCAAGATATGTTTAGGAACAAGCGACTTCCTTTATATTCAGTGATGGTTATTTTCAGAACTGGAGCTTCTCTAAAAAATGTGTTAAAAATGATCTAGGTTCATCTGATGAAACACTTAATATGCAACCTACTTTTTGGTACTATGTCATTTTGTGTAGTATATCACAAATACAATCAACTTATTCCAGGGATTTATGCAAACATATATGGGAATATAACAAGGCAATGATTAGTTATCTTAGTTATCGTCAATTAAATTCTTTCTCACATCTTAGTATCTAATTTAACCAGTAGACAAGATCAAGAATTAGAGGAGAAAATGGGAAATCCAAATTGTAAAGATTACAATTAAATATTTGGGAATTGTATTATCAGCAAAATGTAGTACAATTAAGGAGGATAATTATAATGAATTGGCAAGACGAATACAAAAAGACTTAGAAAAATGGAACAAATTACAAATCTCACTAATTGGCAGGATTTCAACTATTAAAATGAATGTACTACCTAGACTGTTATACCTTTTCCAAACAGCACCGATTAAATTAGAAAAGAAATACTTTGAACAATTAAATAAAACAATATCCAAATTTATATGGGCAGGGGAAAAACATGAATTAAATTGAAATCGCTACAAGAAAACAGGAACAGAGGGGGATTTGGCCTACCAGACTGGGAACTTTACTACCAAGCAGCCACTTTGACATGGATAAAAGACTGGATCCAAATTAAAAATAAGAGAATACTAACATTAGAAGGATTTGATTTACAAGCAGGCTGGCACGGATTCCTCTGGGATGAGAAAAACAAAACTCACTCATACTTCCAAAGACACATAATTAGAGATGCATTGCTCAGAATTTGGATAAAAATTAAAAAGAATCACTATATAAAAATTCTGAATTGGCTTTTTTCCTGCTAGGATGTACTTTAGTTCGAATTTGAATCATCTAAAGTACTGTGCCCAGTGGACTTGTTTGGGAGACAATTTTCTGGGGGTTTTCAGGGCTTCAAGGGTTTTGTGGTAGGTCCAAACCTCAAAGGGCACTTTTGCCCATTCTAGGAAATGTCTCCATGAGAGTAGGGCCCAGGGGACTCCATAGGTTTCCTTCTCCCAAATGGCCCATCACCTCTCAGTATCGGTGAGTTTTTTTTAGACATAGGCACTTTGCAGGAGTATCACTGACATGGCTACAGTACCTGTGGTTCCACCATTTGTGGAACTCACACTTTGACATTTCCGTGTAAAGCTTGATGGCGAGGATTTTTTTCAGTACCTGCCATACCAGCTTTACGTGTTCTTCAAGCGTCTTGCTGAATATGAAAATATGGGAATGTCATCTAGGTAAACAAGGACCCCTTGGTATAGGTGCTCATGTGGCACTTCATTGATTAGCTGCATGAACATTGTGCGGGCTCTTTGCAAACCAAATGGCATGACTTTGAATTGGAAGCTACCGAGTGGGCAGTTGAATGCAGTCTCCTTTTTTTATCCTTATGCAGTAGTATGCTTCCCTTAAATCCAGTTTGGTGAACACCTTGCCCTTCGATGATTCAAGATGTCCTTCATGAGGGGGTGGTAGGTGTTCTCCACGCACACAGCATTAATTCCATAAAATCAACCAGAGTCTCATCCCCCCCACTCGTTTGACTCCGTGGACAGTATGGGGTCTGCCACTCTGGATTTGGCAGGCTGAATGAAGCCCCTAGGAAATTAGTTTCCATGTATCTTCTCAGTTTGGCCGTTTATTTTGGGGTCATGGAGTATATCTTCAGCTTTGGCAACTTGGTGCCTCATACAAACTCAATTAAACAGTCCATAGGGTGGTGAGTGGGGAGAAAGTTGTAGTCCTGCTCGCTAAAGACATCTGCCAAATCTCGGTACTCCTTCGGCACCAGTGGGCAGCCAAAGAGCTCATTTGTGGCAGCTGCCATGCTTTCCAGCTAGTTGGGGCTGGCAAAATTTGCTGCCTTTGGGCAATTGTTTCACTGGAACTTTAAGGAATTCTTGCCTTGGAGTCTGATTTGATCAGGGATGATATTTGGAATGCTGACATTTCCCATGTGATGGCCGGGCCCCATTTGTCCAGCCACACAACCACCAGTATGATTGATTCAGTAATTTTGGGGGCTACCACAAATCGTATGACCTCCAGATGGCCCCCATCTCCAGTCTGATGAATTCCATGATTAAATGGTGTGGGCTCTGCCTATTCACATCCCATCGACTTGCTCAAAGATGTTGAACTATGGAGAGGCTGATCAGGCATCTTGTACAGCCATAAGACAGTCTCTATGTACCCTAGAACCTCAGTCTCTGGCACTACAATCTGGGTTTTTACTTTGAAGGAGCGGATATGTTCACTTATTATCAGACTGGGGCAGGAACCAGGAATTCAGATGCTCGTTGGCCATGTTGGCTGCATCAAGAGCACATAATCTTCCCTAGCAGTGTTAGGTGCGGCTCTTCAACCACATTTGCAGGTGCTCGGCAACCTACGGTCCTCTTGGCTGGCTTTTCCAGCTTAGGCTTTATGTCCTTCTTTCAATTTTTTTTGTATTTGTTCTTTTTGTCTTTCAGATTAGCAGCTAGATATTTGTACAACCATACTGGTTCCTTCTTGGATATGTTGTTTTTCTCATTTTCAGGGATATTGTTCTGGACTGGATTTTATAATCAGATTTGTCAGAGTTTCCCATGGTTCTTGCGTTCTTTTCCCTGTTGGGATTTTCATCAAAGAGATCAGTATCATGGACTGCAGATTAGACCAACAACCTATTTAGATTCTTATTATAAATTAACATACTTCCTGTTTGGTCAAAATAAAAAAAACAGCTCAATATGGCTTTTGTTTGAACAAAATATTTCAGCTGACATAAGACTATGAGGGTCTGAGATAGAGGGTAGGGATGGCACCGAAATATGGTTACCATACTTTATTCTTATTCTTTTTAACTTACTTTCTTTTATACTATTTTTATATACAGCCTTTTTAATGTCATGTATTTTTATTCTTCATTTTCATTTGGGTTAATGACTAATCAACAATATGAATATGGCTATGAGCACCAAATTGGATATCTTTAAAGCTAATATTTTGAAATTGATCTGACCATCAATATATCACACTATTCTTCATTCCTTTTACAGACCAATTTCGAATTATTTTCAAATTTATTGCATTATAAAAGTGAATTGCCCATTTATCACCACCTTTTCCCCAAAAAAGGGATTCTCTACCCAGGAATTGTACAAGTGCTCCTCCATTTCAAATGGACCTTGATTGGTCTCTTTGCTTCAGATACAGAGAACGGAGATAATTTCATGAGGACTTTTACTCCTATGCTTAGCATGAATGGGATTTGTATTGTTATATCACAACAATTATCAAAATCTCACTTTACAGCACTCCACAGGGATGCCTTCTCTAAGTGGAGACAAGTC
>JANHFT010004400.1:30850-41155 GCA_032467955.1 Pseudoxenodon macrops | reverse complement strand
GACAACATTTAAGGCAGAGAACCCGAAGCTCACTCACCCTATGTAACCAAGAAAAACAGATACTTAACCTGAATTGATATTTGTAAATTTACAAGCAATTAAAAAAAGGAAAAGGAATAGAAAATTGGAAAAGAAAACCATTTTTACTGACACTGGGTTTCCTATAACATTTAATATTAGGTGCTGGGCTTTTTGTAGAAAGAGTACAGATCATGAAAATGTCCTTTTTTAAACAGCAGTACAAAGTTTAGTAAAAGCAGTAAAAATCATACTTATCATGTATGCAGAACAATGGCACAACTAGGGAAAACTAGATTCCACCTTAAAATTTTGACCAAGGGTTGTTAGACAGGTGGATCCAACTAAGGGATAATTTCTCTTTTGCTAGGTGGAAAAAAGATTTCAGATAGGGAACATTTTGCATAATTGAACAAAGCACCAGCCAGCCATTCAAAAGAATATGATTTTCTCCTATCCCCTATATGTTATAAACTTAGGATAGCTCAGGAAGAGAAAGAGAGGTAAGGAAAGTACAAGGAGAGAACTGCCTAACAACATACAAGTAGGAAACGAATATCATCTCTTGCCAGTTTGTATTGAAGTTTGAACCCATTTTGAAATGCAAAACGCAATGCCTATTGCATTCCCTTGTATTTCCTGTATTCCTTTAAATTGTTTCTATAATCATTTTCTCTGTAAGCTCCCTTTTATATCTAGAGATTTCACTACATTGGTTTAATAAGAATATTTATATTAGAAGCTTCCCCACATTGAAGACTACAGAATTGTATAGCTACCATTTCTGTTTCAAGCTTGGCTCAATTTTTTTCTATTTCCATCATATTCTTTGCCAGCCTGTTTTGCTTTTACTACTAACTCTTCCCAACATAATTGCTTTCTTCGGTGACATGGCCAAATAGTTCAGCCCCACTAGTTGCAATCTATTATATTTACCATTTATTGGGGAACTCTTGTAAGAAAGGGTTTACCAAAAATATTTTAAATTACTTTTTTTCAGTTTGGAAACAGTATATCTAATAACTTTTACATGTCAGATAGAGTCTTTTAATGTGAGCAACAAGTAATATCTTCCTTCTAAAGAAAGAATCTTCCCATTTTGAAATCAGTTTTGTAGGTACGGAAGGTCTCCTTTTAGTAAAATGGAGGTGCTAAAGTGTTAATAATAAAGATCCGAGAACATAGCAGAGATTAAAATTCATCCGTATTGGGACAATTTTGGAGATTCTTGCCTTAATGAAGGAATGGGATAGATGGAGATACTATGTGATTGTAAAAAAAGATGTATAGGCCTATATCAATAAGGAAACAGGTTTCTTGGCATTTTAAATAACAAACTCAATTTTTAATAAAAATATATCGGATATTTTTTCCTGTATTAACATTGCTTTTTGCCATAAGAATAAAGCAGCATAGCCTATTTTTATTTTCATGTTACAGATAGAGTCCTGGGCAAGGTTTGCCGATCATTAAAAGTGAGGTGACAGCTGAGATTCTTCTCAGTTCCAAAATCAGCACTTTTCCTCCTGGATAACAGAAGATGGACAGGTGTCAGTTTTTCAGTTGAGGATTTGCAAGCAAATCTCTTTGTTTCTCAGGAGGCGTGCAGGGAAGAAGGGGCAACGTGTTCCTGTTAGTTCCTTCTTGTTGCTGACGTAGTTCTTTTGAGGAGGGGAGTGTGTAGATGGAAAGTGTGTACATTGGGTGGACTCCTGGCTCTTCAGGGAAAAGGGAAAGTTTATTTCTTCTTTGTGATCCTATAGTTCGGTCTGTCATTAAAATTTCTCTTCCCATTAATAGTAAGAGTTTTCAAAGGAATGTCTCAGGAATGCCTTTGTGTCGAGTGGTGGATTTTGGGGCTAGCTAGCATGCAGGGATGTAGTTCTCCCCGGAGGTTACAAGTGGCAGGCTCTGTCCAGTATTTTAAGCTGCAGCATGCTTGGTGAAAGGAATGGAAGGGGAGAAGAAGGGAGGGGAGGGAGAGACTGCAGTGACACTGCTTTCCCTGGGCTGGCTGAAGCATCTCACTGGTGACAGGCCTGGAAGCACGTGGCTACGTCATGAAAGCCAGTCTCTCAATGCAAATTTCAACTCCTCCTACTCCCGCTTGAACGCCTGTAACTCATATCCAAGGCTCAGGAGCAAAATCCAGTTTGTGTGAGTGTGTGCGTGTGTGCGTGTGTGTGTGTGTGTGAGAGAGAGAGAGAGTGTGTGTGCATGTATCTTTCTCTCCCTCTCTCCCTCTCTCTGCATGTGCAGGGAAGACAGAGAAATTCCTAATGCAAGCCGGGTCTTGGGCGAAGCAGAGAGAGAGAGAGAGAGAGAGAAGGAAAGGAAAGGGAAGGGAAGAGAGCTGCCTCCGTTGTGTGTATGTTTGCCTGCGTGCTAAGGGCTAAGCTTTGCATCTGTTGTGCAGCCTGACTGGGAACTGCAGGTGCCACACAATTGCATATGTCACTGAGATGATTTGATGGTAAAATCAGCACTTTTCGAGTGGAGCGTCTGCTTTCATCCATCAGACTTGAGGTAGATGGTAGTGGTGGTACTGGCTGCGTGTTCTCTCTTCCAGGGGCTGCACCATGGCTATCTCTTAGTAGGATGCATCCTGTTTTGGCTTTGTTCTGCAGATCCACCCATCCTCCTAACCATCAAGTAACAGGCAATGGTGTCTCCTTTGGGGATCTTCTCTTCTTTACTGTTGTCTCGGGTTAGTTTTTGGCCTTGGCTGGAATTTCATCGCCTCATGTCTTGGTTGGCTTCGATCTGAAAGGGAAGAAACAGACAGAAAGGAGAGGATCTATGTCTTTTTTTTCCTTCCACAGTTTTGGGTGATAATCCACCGTCATTCTGGAGGGGAAATAACCGTTCACTCTGGCTGAAAAACGCATCCGTTGAGAAGTCTGAAAGAAAGAAACCACGTGAGGGGAAAGGGGGGGAAAAAAACCCTGGGAGATCAAATTTATTATTATTATTTTTCCCCCCTTTGTTGTTGTCTATGATAAAACTGGTGCACCTTTTGAGGAGAACTGATCTCAATTTATTATTATGCAACAACCACAAGGGTCTCATCTATCTCCGGGTGTATAAGCGCTGGATTGCTTTTCGCCCAAATCAATGTGGTTTCTTTGGAACATTTTCAGCAAAGGATCGCATATGCTGCAGTGTCTTTGTGGCAAGAGTCTTAAGAAAAACAAGAACCCAACTGGTAAGCAATACATTACATCACGTTGTTTTCCCCCCCTTTGTTTTACTGTCTGTTGCTCGCCGAAGGCAGATCTGCAGTCCTGTTGAGGGGAAACTGGGGGTGGGGTGGGGGTGGGGGAAATGGAGTTAGGCCAGTGTCGACTTGCATGTGTGGTTCCACTGTATGGAAACAAGCAAAGGGTCAGGCTGGACAAGATTAGACAGATCTGTTCGGACTGTGTTGAAGCCAGAAACAGAGAAATTTAGATCACTGGAGGATGAAATTGTAGCATGCTGCTGAATCGAAACTCCCCCACAACCCATGGGTGCAGTTAGTTTCCAGAAGAGACCTCAAGGCCTTGCTTCTGCGCTCTTACACGCCTGTGGCTTGTAGGTGCACCCAAGGGCTTTATGAGACTTTTGGCACAACTTTCAAACAAGGTTTGCGTTTCAGAAGTAGGTGAGGCGATGCTTCCAATCCCAGCGGTGCGTTCTTCAGCAGCCTTTCTCCACCCCTAGTTGGTAGCAGGGTCAAAGGAGGTGCTTTCAGGGAGCTTGTGCCTGTGGAAGGAACTAAGGAAAAGTCCACCCGCTCAACAAGAGTGTAGCAGAGGGGGTGTGTGTCTGCATGTGTGAAAGTGCCTTGACAGGTTTCCTCTTTGCCTTGCCGCTCAGATGCAAGGGCCCTCTTGAATGCTGTTTGCTTTCTGCGTAACAGTCATGCGTTCAGTCCAAGGCAACTCCAAGAAGGAACTTGCAGGACATGAAAAGAGGAAATGTTGGTGCCCTACAGCTCACTTTCTCCTTCCACCCTTCCCTTTTCCTTTTTACCCCTCTGCTGTCAACAGAAGAGAGGGAAAGAAAGGGAACAGCACTGACAAACGGTGAAGGCTTGTGCAGGTGGGGAAGCAGGACCCTCCTGCAAGCCCCCCCCATCTCCGAGTCAGACTTTTCAGTTGTGGGATGGGATGCCTCCCTGGGATGTCAGCTGGGGTATCTGTTAGTCACTTGCATTCTTTGGAGGCAAGCCTCTCCAAAGCGTGTGGTACGCCTGCAAAATCAGGGAGGAGGGGAGTGCAGAAGTGGAAAGGCTCCCTGAGCCATGCATGCATTTGTATGTGCATCTGTCCACAGTATGTGTGTTTTGTCGTATTGCCTGCCCTGCAGTGGGAGCTTTTAAGCAAGAGGTTCCTGATGCTGGTACTGCAGTGTAGTACATCACTGGCATGCATTGCATTGTCACCCAGCATCAACAAGCTGCAGCAGGACTGGGAAAAGCTGGGGCCTAGCAGAGTTTGGGACAGTCACACCAGAGCCTTCTTACTTGCCTTCTCGGGACTGGAGTGAGACCAAAGGGACAAACTCTGCTTCCCGAGAAAGCCTTTCTTCCCTTTGTCTCCTCCCTCCCGCCCCTCATCCAGTAGTTTCATTACTGCTGCAGCAAGGAAGCTCCTTCCCAGCAAATTGGGGAGGCCAGAATGCCCCATCCCCACCAGAGGAACCCAGGAGCCAGATTCACAAAAAGCTTCCCTGCAGGACGGACCACCGGCTGGGTGGAGTCAGGGTTTGGTGGGCTGTGCTTCTTGAGACCGGAAGACACCCTCCCTTCCCCCCTCCCCATTGCCAAGCACTGCGGTCTGAGGGACGCATGCTGGTGGCAGGCAACTTTGCCAAAGGCGCAGAGCTACTTTGTGGAGAAGATGTTCCTGTGAAAAACAACCCCCCCTCCCAAAAAAAAGCTTCTGCCCTCACCAGCTCATCTTTGGAATGAGGATGCCAGCTTGTCCCAAATAAACTTCTGGGGTCTTCTTTGGTTATGTCTGAAACAAAAAAATCTTGCAGGTTTGGGAGGCAGGACAGAGGCAAAGCATCCAAGATTTCCCCTTTCTCTTTTCTGAGAGAAGGCATCGTCCAGAGGGGGAGGTGGAAAGAAAGTGTGAATTCATGGCTGTTTCCTACCATTTAAACTCCCCCTCTGGGCAATTCCTTCACAGGACTATTGTTTGGATTACTTTAGGGCTTCTTCCCAGGACAATGCTCCTTGTTCTTGGCTTGTTTCTGATACTTCAGTGATGGTTGGAGGCTGGTTTTGGAGGCTGCCCGTGTGGGTAATCCCAAGCTGCTGTTGCAGCTTTACTGTCATGACAGACTGATAGAGTAAGATGGAACGGTTTGTCAGAGGCCTTTAAGATTCCTAACTCTGGCCTCTCTATTTGCTTCCCCCGCGTGTCTCGTTCGTTGTGTCTTTCCGAAGGGAAATGTGGACCTGGTTTGACTGATGCCTGACGGGTGCCATTACAAAACATGTTTGGTTAAGCTTTTTGCTAAAGGAGATGATGGAAATCTGGATTATTTTGAATTAAGTCTGACGAAGCCTTACAGAGTTTGCAAGGCAATATGAGGGAGGATGGATATTCTCAGGCTACTGGCTTTCCCAAAGTTGTTGAGTTTCTCTTGTCTCCCTTTCTCTCTTACAAAAAACTTTTGTCCCCCTCCCGTATCCACCTGTCCAGCTCTCACTTTTGATAATGTGTTTTCTTTCTGACTCCCACCTTCCTGTCTTAATAACAACTTTTCAGGTATAGTGCAATTAATCCCTACTTCTGAGGGATATGGATCAATCATCATGCAATAGATAGTTAAGCTGACCTAAAATACAAATCAGATTCAAGGTGTGTAGTTTGAATGTGATCTGTTATATTTGGCTGACTATGTTTCCGAAGGGTCTAAATAGGTTATAATTTTAAGGTGGAAAGAATTGGCATTATTGTATATGGAATGGCTACAGAGATGGGCACTTTGATACTTTTAGTTCTGTAGCACACCAAAGGACTGCCCATGTTGTAAAGCTTTGAGATGCTACAACTCCTGGCAAAAATCAAACCATATAGGACAAATACCATCTTTAGGAACCAACTGGAATGTTTCCTAGAGTCCGAATGCAATCAATGTTAATGATGACTAAAATGTGTTTTGAAAGCAACGTTTTCTTTTTGCTCAGTTTTCTTGTGCTGTGCTGTGCTGTGCTGTGATTGGCTATAAAACTGAGGACTGAAGCAGTTTCTTGCTTTTTCAAAAATAATTTTGGGTAAATGCCAAGGAGTTCTATGAAGCAGTAGCAGCCACAGGAATTCAGTGGGTTTACTGAACTTGCACGGACCGATCATCACTTCTTTTTCAGAGGAATGCATATTATTGCATGAAGCTGTGAGATTCTGAAAATGATTTTTTTAGCTGTACTTTGTATGGTTATCTTGTATTCAACTTAATTCACTTATGTATCACAAGCAGACCTTTTATTACAAAAAGCCCCTATTTTATGAAGGCAAAACGAATTTTATAGCTTCTAAACCTTTGGTCCGTCATGCAAAATAAATATTCTTGTCTATCTAGAAAAATGAATCTATGCTAATATGTGAAATGATTGTCAAATTTTAAATATGAATGAAAATGTATCATAAAGGAATATTGAACAATTTGTGCTTGGAGTTGTTTTAATGCTGATATGGCACATAATTTATACGTAGATTTTTGCCCAACTTTTCTCTTTTATATTTGTTTCCTTCACCTTAGTTCATAAGTTTCCTTTAATTTCTTATTCAGTCCTCTTTGTAATACTTCAAATAGTTGACACGAGACACTGATTTAATTTTAGAAGAGGAGAGAATAACTAATGGCACACTTTGCACCAAAATAATAATAGAAATGTTCAGCTTGTCTCTTTCTAATTTTGACTGTCAAATGTGGGTCTTGAGAAAAAGGTATAGATACTTAGCATTTTATTAGTGTGTATATAAGGGAAAATTCTTTGAAATCTGTCCCTTAGTACTTTAATGGAAAAAAATAAAATATCAAGTTTGTATGTCATCATTCTATGTCATTATTAAACTCCTTCAATTTCTGCCATTATATTATGCTTGTTGCTCTGCATTTTGTCCTTAAGCATTTTCAGAGGAAATGGAAAACTGTAATTTGATATTTAATCAGGCCAATCCTAGGTTTCCTATCTTATTAAAGAACTTTCTGTATGATGATCTTGAATGTCTTGAAATGCTGCTGGGATCTACAGTAACTCACAGCCAACGTGTATTTGTGCATAATCCCAAATGTTGCATCTTGATATCTTTTGGTAAAATATCAAAGAATATTAACATTTGCCACTGAAAATTTGCTGTCATATTGTACCTTGCTAATGCGTTGTTTCTGCTTTGAGTATAGAAATTAACTTGGACTGCATGGGATTGGACTGCACACCTTTGCAAAAAATAAGTCTTACTTTTTAATTGTTACAAATTCAGAAATGCCTCATTTGCAGATAATCTAGGGTTGGATCTGGTTCAGAAAGGTGCCACTTTTGCCTTCCAAAGCAGGTACATAAATGGAGAGAGAAATGTAACTTGAAGTGGAAACAGGAAAAACGTCTAACAGATTTAGTGATTGTGCAGTCCTTCTGATGTTTCATCACTGCATTTCCTTCCACTCTACTTATGGATGGTGCTGGTAGGGCAGTTGTCTTCCATGTTGTCCTACAAAGGAAAAGGCAGATATGGACTCCTGAATTTGTTATGGACAATGTCAGGATGAGAGACAATGTTATGTTTGCCAGCTCACTAACTTACCAAGAGGAAAGATTCTGTTGGAAAGCTCCAACTGGCCAAGGAAGTAAACTTATCTTCTTTTGGCTTGGTGTGTATTCTTGGCTTGTGTCCCTGCCTTAGAAGTCAGTTCTATTCTATCATACGAACAGGCCTAATAAATTAGATTTTGTGAACTTGTTTCACCCAAATGAAAAATAAAATTTAAAGAGTGAATGAATGGTATGTATTATGTGGGTGAGGGAAGAAAAGTTAGGAATGGTAGGTATATTTCTAGTTTATAGTGGACATCTTGATGGGAAAAGTCTTTACACATAGCACTGTGTAAAGTTGCTGAAGCTGTGTTCTCTCCCATCCCTTTGCATTTATTCAGATACAAAAACTGACTTTACAAAGGTCCTATATACAAATCCAACCCTCTTGAGTCCCAACCAACTCTTATGCATGCTCTTCCTTAATGTATGGATGACAAAATAGATCCATGATCTATATTTAAGGACACAAATGTACTTTTGAATGATAATAACTTTTTGCGTTAAGATTTGTACAGCCTCTGACTTTAAACTCCTTTGTAGGACTGTGGCACACATACAGAAAAAAAAAGCACATAATGCCAGAGTCCCTAAAGAAATTACTTTTCAAAAGCTGCTATTTCCCCCCAAAGTGAAACAGCAATGGGTTTGCATTTTGTTATCTGGGGCAAATATTTGATTTAAATAGGGGATGAGAGACTTGGCAAAGGTATAGCCTTTCATCCTTGAGTCATAGCAGAGGCTGGAAGTCAATTAACTATAATTTAAAATGCAAATGTTGAAGATACCCATAATGTATTGTGTAGTTTGGATAAACATACATATCTTCTGCAAGCCATTTTGAGTTCCAGTCAGCCAACTGGGAGTTTTTAGTATTTCTTGCTAATTAAATATTAATGGAGCAATAAGCAATTAATGGAATAGTAATAAATAGCTGAACATCGGACACCAGACACTGATGAAACCTGTATGTTTTTTTTCCATCCCCAATGTGATTTATTTCTGTCTAGTCTTTCCCCACCTTTGTTCCTATCTTTGCAAACTGTAAATGTCTGTAGGGCTTCTCTTTGGACTGTGGTATAAAATGAAAGCTGGAGGCAAACAGTGTCTTGATAAAAAAAAATGGCCACAAGTCTACATGGAATTCTAATGAGAGAAATTTATTGGTGGGGGGAGGGGGCAGGGCCCTGAAATTTCTGCAGTTTATTATATGCTAGTTATCTTTTTTTTTGATGGCCGGGGTATGTGCAAAAGGCAAGGAATATATGATCAGTAATTTACCCAACATTTTAAACTCGGCTGTAATTCAAGAAAATTTATATTGATCCTTATGATCTCACTCAGTTAAGGAGGCAAAGTTGTGTAGACAAATATGAATACTAAACCACTTCTAAAGTGGGTCATTGAGAGGGGTCAGAATCTTGGAGCAGACCTCCCTATGTTTCCAAATGACAAGGAGACTTTACAGCACAACTATAAATATTGCCAGCTTAAAATTGCCTCTTTTTTTTTTTTTTAGTTTGAAAGAAAGGGGGATTTTGCAGTTTTCGGGTTGCTCAAAATTAGCAGACTAATTCATATAGTAATCTCACATTTGGCAATACATTTGGGTTAAAAAAAAAAGAGCACTTAACTTCTCCTGTAATTGGGACTTTTTGACATTTCGTATGATTCTGAGCCGCAGTTCAGGAATCTTTGATGACAGAAAGATACATTTGGTGGACATATTGCTATGCTAGCAATCAGGGTGTTTTATTAAATATGCCATAGTGCCGAAACCAACTATTTTTAACTGTTTAATAGAGGGAAGACAAAACTAATAGAAACAACAACAACAACAGCAAGTTTTGGGATCATTCTCTTCTAACCTGTGGGAACAGAGACTAGCTTTACCGATATAATATTTTCTGTCAGTGATGCTGCATTTTAGAATAAGATTAAAACAGACAGAAGTCGTAGTGGGATATATGATTTCATCCTCTCCTTCCTGCAGACCACCTACTGCTGGGATTCCAAATGGCATTAAAACAATTCATATGTAGGGTTTATAAGTCTTTGTAAGGACTTTTTAAAATTTATTTTGCGGATGTGTGTTTCCTTTCCTTTGCAATGGCCTCATAAAACATGAAAGGGATTGCATATAGCAATCATGATGAAAGAATGGGAGAAATAATGAAATGCTGCCATGAAAATAAATGTGGAGGAGAATAATACCAACTCACTTCAAAAATGTCAACTATTATAAGCTGCTGTTGGAAAACGGGGCAGTTTATGGACTTTCTCTCATGTCGAGTCTTAAGTTGATTGACTATCATGTGGAAACTAGCTACAAATGAATAAATCTTAACAAATCTCCCTCTAGATTTCAACCAGGGGTGAAATGCTCCCGGTCCGGTCCGGTTCGGTAGAACCGTTACTGGACATGTGGCCTGGTTCGCCGTACCGGTAAGCTGGCTGGCTGGCCACGCCCCCGAACC
>JANHFT010004398.1:48835-58895 GCA_032467955.1 Pseudoxenodon macrops | reverse complement strand
GATAAAATAATGTGCTGAAGCTGACCAGACTAAGGATGCTAGCCAGATGAATACCTGGTAGGCAGATTTCCACCCCCCTATTTTCCTCCCCAAAAACTAAGGTGCATCTTATACTCCAAAAAATACGGTAATTAGTTTTGTCTCCTTATGAGGACTACACATGACTGCCTTAAAATGTTGGTTGGTTGAATACATAATCCTAGAAAAATGTTCTCCTTCTCTTCCTAGAAGACAGACTTTGTATCAGCCTATGTGCATCATAGAATTCAAGCTAATAGTAGCAACATGTACCTTGCTGGACTATATACTGAAATTTTTGAAACTGCTGAATTATTGTTATCGCTTCTTAATTTTAAAAAAAAATCTAATTTTTAACAGGTTGCAAAAGCCCGAAATCTTGTCGGTCAGAACTCGTAGTCCTTGAATATGGGTTGTACAGTGGAGAGCCAGCAACAAAAGTGCTTTTACAGCCTCTCACAGGTACAGAGATTTCTCCCCCACAATTACCGTAAAATCCCTTTTCTGCCATGCAAAGGAAATATCACTGTTTACATCCTTCCTTGTTTCTTTAAGGTTCTTGGTTGGTTTAGGCTTGATTGGTACATGGAGAAATAATGCTTAAACCATTTATTTATTTCAGTTATATGCTACTCCTCTCTCCAGCAATCTTTAGAAAGTAAGCTTCGAAATTACATGTATCTGTGGTAAAATAATATATTTTTTAAAAGTTTAAATGTTAATTGCTCCACGTATAATTATTTCAAATGAATGGGTGAAGAATTCTAGTAATGTTACAAGTATTGTTATCTTATGTAATAGACAGTTTAAAGTTACCTAAATTCTTGACATTTTGGGAAGTGAGTATTAAGTATTGAATGCATTTTAAAAAGTCCTTCCAGATGTGAAGTGGTAAAAAGATACAATCCATGAAATAAAACAAGATCCTTTAGTAGATAGTTGGCCTGTGGTTAGCTGAGAGACTTGTCTTCAATTGTTTTTGCCTGCCCAGTATGTTCCAGCAGAGAGGGTGTGCTCTAGGTCTCCTCCATTAAACACAATCATCTTGTGGTACCTAGGTAGCATGCCCTCTCTGTTGCAGCCCCCACCCTCTGAACTTCATCTCCCCCCCCCCTCTAAGAGAAGAATGGCAATCAGGAGATTGCCTAGGGTTTTGGAAAGTTTGAAAACATGGCTGTCAGGCCTACATCTATACTCTTTTGGATCTTTGGCTTGCCATACTTTCTATTATTCTACTATGCATTTTCTATTGTGGGAAAATGGGGGTGGTGGGATAGTATGGAGTTGGAGATATGTAGCCACAATAGCATTCTTTCTAGAATGCTAAGGTCATTCTTTATCTTTGCACCTGACTGGAACTAGATGGGAGAACCTGCCAGCATGGCAATGAATGATTGGACCGTGTGACGGACCTGTGGGTATGAGGGCAAGATCTTGAACTTTCAACTGGGTGGTGAAAACCTGGGAATCCTCATATTTGGGTTTCCACAGATGTGCCAACATGTCTCTCTTAATAAATTGGAACTTTGAGGAATGCTTTGCCTTGGGGGTCTGATTTAGTTCTGGATGATATTTGGAACGCTGACAATGGCTTTGGCCCCAGACCTGAGCTTGATGCTTGTTGTTCTCCAGTGTGCTGGAAGGACACTGGGTATAGACTCCTCTTCCGCTCTGGAGACCGAGTCAATCCGGTCCTTTGCTATGCCTCTTCCTACTGAGCATGCCCAGATTTTGACTAAATCACCAAAAGGAGACGTGTGTGAGAGTGCTGGTGCTAAGAAAGTCAGAGGGGGCATAAGATATCATGGCTGACCTCGTGAATGCAACTGGAATAAAGAAGGATCCCTGAACTCTCTCCAGACCAAGCTGAAAAGTTAAAAGCATTTCCTCTACAAGCGTCACCAGGATAGAGGAAGAGGGTGCCTTGAGACACCACAGGCTATTAGCAGAAAGAGAGGCAGAACAAAGAAAGGGGGAAGGGCTCCCTGGAGAAAGGGAGCTTTATCATTTCCTGTGTTTCACCTGCTAAGCAGGTAAATCAGCCTACTGAGATGGAACAGCAGATTCCTTGCTGTCAAGCAGGGCCACTAGGTGGCATTGGTGATCAGTTTCATCCACCTTTTCTTTGTTCAGCATTTATGGTTTGTTTTTTCTAGTTTTGTCCAGAGTCCACTAGAATTGGGCTACCAATAAATTCAAATAAATAAATAAAAGTAATAATGGTCCTAATGACATATACATATTAGTCAAGCCTCTGTTGGTCAGATACTAGAATGACAGCATGTACACGTTGAATAAGTAAAAATATCTTTATTTGCTTGCTTTTTTCCAGGATATGGTAGTTTAAAAGTTAGAGTTAGGCCAGTTTTCTAGTCTTGATTGTACAGACTTATCTGCACATTCCAGGAGAAAAAAATTATAGATTGCAACTTTTGACTCAGAATGAGACTTGTGATTTCTTAGCTCAGCGATTTTCCAAAAACTGGTTATAGTTTTGCAGACAGGCTAAAGCTCAGAGGTGGAGCAATGGATTTATCTGCAGAAGGGGGTAAGTTCGATTCTTAGCATTTCCAAATTGTGCTAGGAAATATTTCTGCCAGACACTCTAGCAAAATGACAAACTGGTGAACTCTAAAAATTTAACATAAGACAACATTTTGTTTTGCTCTGTGATCTAAGCATGAGACTTGAGTACAAGAGACCCAAGGCCCATCCTGTAGCTGGGTAAAGGGGGAAAAGCTGACCCTCTGTACAGGTGGCACTTTAGCTAAGGTGCTCTTGTAGAGGGTTGGGGGTACAGCTGGAGACTCCAGAAACGGAGACATTAGGGAAATCCAAAAGTTCTTACCCAATTTCAGCTTGAATGTTTACCTTGTTAAAAATAGTTATAATAGTAAACTACCCTCTTCATTATAAAATGGGGAGGGTCTTCAGGGAGCCCCAAAGTGTCAAGATGAAAGCTTTGATTATGTGATGGTGGCTTCCATAAAATATATTGGATTTTAATGAAACACGCAATGCAAATAAAATTAAAGGAAGTGTTTCTGTTGTGGTGTTACTTTTGGGAGTGTATTTGTCATACCACTGAACTGCCTCATGGTGGGAGAAAGTTGTTTTACCACTAGTAGCTTCTTGTATCATTCAGCCATTGCGTCAAAATAATAGTAACAAGGAGAACTCTATATCCGTGATGGTGAACCTATGGCATGCAGAGCCATGTTGTCTGGCATGCGCGGTGTCCCCCATTCCTCTTCCAGGTTTCCAATGCACGCATGCGCAATGGCCAGCTAGTTTTCTGGTTACTGGTGCGCATGCACGTGCGATGATAAGCTGTCCTTCACGTGTGGGCAGTGTCAGAAACTGGAAGATCAGCTGGCCAGTGATTGCCGCGCACACATACATGCCAGTAAGCAGAAGACTAGCTGGCTGGTGCGCATGCATGTCCCGGGACATCCACATGGGCTGCTGCAGGGGGAGGAAAGGCATAGTTGGCTGGATGCTGCCCGGACCCCGTGGCTGGCAGGAGGATGAGGAGCCAAATGGCCTCTTTGCGCCACCGGCTGCTCCTGCCATTGCCTGGGACGCGGCAGTATGAGAATCGCCGCCACCAGGCATGAGACAGCAGCAACAGCAGGCTGGGGCTTCTCTCCCCGCTGAAGGCTTGGGGCTGCATCAGAAGCCCTCTCGGATGGGGAGACAGGGAAACCCTGGCCTGGCCAGGGACGCGGCTGCATGGGAACTGCTGCCGCCACGGGCGATGGGGTGGCGGCGGCAAGGACAGGCGGGCCGGGGCTTCCCTGTCTCCCTGTCCGAGTGGGTTTCTTGTGCAGCCCCAAGACTCTGGTATGGAAGGAGGGAAACCCCAGCCTGCTGTTCTTGCAGCCACCGGGGGGGATGCGGTTGGAAGAGAACTGCTGCTGCCAGGCACGAGGGGGTGGGGGTGGCAGGAACATCAGGCTGTGGTTTCCCTCTCTCCACGCCAGAAGCTTTGGGCTGCACCAGAAGCCCTCTTGGGGGGGGGGAGAGACAGGGAAGCATGAGGGGGTGGGGGCAGCAGGAATAGCAGGCTGCGTTTTCCCTCCCTCCACGCCAGAAGCTTTGGGGCAGCTCACCTCCCTGCCAGCAGCTTCTTCTCCTGGCTGTGAAGGGTGAGGGGGCACACCGGAACCCAGAAGAGGAAAAGGAGCAGAGCTGACAGACAGGCCGAGGCTTCCCTTCCTCCCACCCCGCCCGAGTGGCCTTCTGGCGCGGCCCCAAGCCTCTGGCAGGGAGGAAGGGAAACCCCAGCACGCTGTTCCTGCCACCCCCACCCCTTCATTCCTGGTGGCAGCGGTTCTCACACTGGCCAGGCTGCAGGAACAGCGGGCTGGGGCTTCTGTCCTTCCCCGCCGGAGTCTTGGGGCTGCGCTACAAGCCCTCTCTGGCAGGGAGACAGGGAAGCCCCCGCCTGGCCGTCCGCTCTGCTCCTTTTCCTCTTCTGCGTTCTGGCGTGCCCCCTCGCCCCTCACAGCCAGGAGAAGAAGCTGTTGGCGGGGAGGCGAGCTGCCCCCAGGAGGACCGGAGGAGAGCGCCATAAGTGGTAAGAGGCATGCCGGCTGGGAATGTTGTCTTGGAAGAAGTGGCGAGAGAGGGCACCAACCTTTGCTGGTGTGAACGGTCACGTTGGATGCTGCCTGCAGCGCAAGGCTGACAGGAGGAGGAGGAGAGGCGGTGGCAGGCCGTTCGCACTGGCAAAGTTTGGTGCAGGAGGTTTTCCAGACCCAAAACAGGTGGGGGGGATGCATGTGCAGTGCGGGGCGCATGCACGGGGCAGCATTGGGGGTGGGCATGCGCGCATGCACAGGTAGGCCGCAAATTGCATTGTGGGTGCCGGCACACGCGCACACTATCACGTGCGCACAGATACACTTTTGCCACGCAACCAGAAAAAAGTTCGCCATCACTGCTCTATTATCATCCCAACAATGACTGAATGATTCCAGAAGACGGTCTTAAGTCACAGGTTGATAAAAGGCATATAGACAACTTCCTGTACTTATAACAAACATATATGCTGTTGCACAAGGTCATCAATAGAGTATTGGAAACTATCTTCCACAAACAGCCTAAGTTCCCCTGTTCCCAAACTTGTTTTCTTTGTACGTCTTCTTTCTTAGGAAGAACCCATCAGCTCCGGGTCCATTGCAGTGCCATTGGGCACCCAATTGTTGGGGACTTTACCTACAGCTTTAAGAAGGACAATGCTCCGTATCGGATGATGCTGCATGCGTATTATCTGTGCATTCCAACCAGCAAGGAGCTTATCGAAGTGACCACTCCAGACCCCTTTGTTCCCTCCTTCGACAGCAGTTGGATCCCTCAGCATCTTACGCACCACTTGGATGAGCTGATCCAGGAATTGAAAGACAAGGGCATCTGGGCAGGGAAGGAAGAACAGCAGGAAGTTCCATCTGCTGTCCCAAGTTGTGAGGTCCCACCTGAAACGGAGACCCAAGAGATGGAGGAACAGCAAACCCACTGCAAGCAGTGGTTGTCTGAATGGGCACCGGAATGAAATGGCTACCTTTGCGATTGAAATTGAAGCCATCTCTGTTTACCCTGGGGCTTGTGAACAGCCTTGATCCCTGGACTAAATAAGGGCATATTTCTGTTTTAGTCGCAAATTTCCCCAGGAATGAGGAGCACTGCGGTCCTAGATTGTAATTCTAAAAGTTACATGTCTGCATTGCAATATTTTAGTTCCCTTGGCTCAGCAGTCAGGAGAGAGGACAGGCCGGCCGGATTGGTGTGTACAAAGGGGCTGAATTGATGTGTAGATAGTCCTCAGTTTATGACCACAATTGAGCCCAAAATTTCTGTTGCTAAGCAAGACATTTGTTAAATGAATGTTATGACCTTTCCTGCCACAGTTGTTAAGTGAATCACTGCAGTTGTTAAGTTAGTAAGTTATTATGTAAATCTGGCTTTCCCACTGACTTTGCTTGTCAGAAGGTCCTCATGTGACCCCGGGTCACTGCAACTGTCATAAATAAGCAACCAAATTTTGATCACGTGGTTGATTGTAGGAATGTGGGAATGATTTCAAAAAGAAATGACAGAAAAATGGAGTTTGATGGCTTGGTTAAGTTGCATTGAAAAACTACTGAATGTTTTCTTGCTGTGTGGGAGATACTGGGTATTGATGAAGGGCTAAAAAAAACTCAGGATGACTTTATAGAATAGAATAGAATTCTTTATTGTCCAAGTGTGATTGGACACCCAAGGAATTTGTCTCCAGTGCAGAAGCTCTCAGTTTACATATGTATAACAACAAAGTGATAGGTTCATAGATCATAAATCATAGTTACAATTATTAATCATAAGATACAAACAAGTGATTAAATCATAAGATTCCAATAGGGGAAGATAGTAGGAAAGATGAGAAGATGAGAAAGATGATAGTAGCAATAGAGCATGGGCAAATTTCTTAGGCCTAAGACAGTGCTGTGGGAATTAAGTGTTCAGCAGAATGAAGGCATGGGGAAAAAAACTCTCTTGAGTCTAGATTTTTTGGCATGGAATGCCCTATAGCAGCGTCCTGAGGGGAGGAGTTGAAACAGATTACGTCCAGGATGTGAGTACATATTTTCTCGACCCTTTTTCTGGTTCGTGCAGTGGAAGGCAGGCTGGTTGCAATTTTTTTTCCCCTGCAGTCCTAATTATCCCTTGACATCTGCACCTGTCCTGTTTGGATGCTGTGACAAACCAGACAGTTATAGAGGTACAAATGACAAGACTCAATAATTCCTCTGTAGAACTGGATCAGCAGATCCTGATAATTGAAACCCTACTCCCCTTTTTATGTGTGTCATATCTATGGAGTATGTAAAAAAAGGAGTGAGGCGTTGTATGGTTCAAGCTGCCAAATTCTAAATACAGACACCCTGCAGACACTCCTGAAGGATACCTTTTGATAAGTATATGTGCAAAACTGCCTGCCTGGCTTGCACTTTTTTGTCATCAAAGCACAGCTGTTTGGCTTTGTTCTATCAGTTGCTATGTCATCTTTCGGCCAGCAGATGGCTCCACCGATTTTCGTAAGATCGAAATAATGTTAGCATAATGGTATTCAAATCTGCTTTTAAAGTATTTTCTTTTCAACTTTTTCCTTTTGAAATCTCTTTTCCCCCATTCCAATTGTAAAATCCACAATCTTGAGTTTTCTTATTTACTCAGATGCTCCCTGTGCCAGTTCAGCCGCCATTTTAATTCCAGGCACTTTCCATTCGTTTTAAAAAGTTTTTTTTTTCTTAAAGAGCCGAACACTCACCCGGTCCCACATTTTGCTCAATCAACACTCATGCCCAAAATGCTTAGATCGAGGTCATCCTTTCCTCCAGACAGACAATATCTGCATTCCTTCTTCTTTCGTCTTGACCATTCCCAGCTAGTGACAGAACAAAGTCTGCCTTCCCAACTGCCGGGTTTAGAGGCTTCAGCTGGCTTCCCCATGCCAGCCCATGCCCCTGTACTCCACTGTCCCTCCAGGACAGTTTAGGGTCGCGAGGACCCCAGAATCAGCTGGGGATTGATGGCTTTTCAGGAGCACCCAAAAAGCACGTCCTTCACTGGGACATTGGCCACGCCTTCTCCTACATCCCAGAATTTTGAAGGAGCTGGCACATGTGATATCAGAACCACTGAACCATACCTTTCAAAGATCCTGGAATTACTGGGAGCTACCAGAGGACTATAAAAGAGCTGATACAATTTCCATCTTCAAAACAGTGGTGAAAAATAAATACAGGAAGCCACAAATCAATCAGCTTGCCATCAATATTTGGGGAGATCCTGGAAAAAGGTAATGAAGCAATCGATCTACGAACACCTAGAAGCAATCAAAGTTATACCCAGAAGCCAACATCAGTTTGTCAAAAACAGCTCATGCCAAACAAATCTTATTTTATTATTTGACAAAGTGACTAAATTAGTGGACCCAAGAAATCTATGGACATAGTATACTTGGATCTCAGTAAGACTTTTGACAAAGTAGACCACAACCTACTACCTTGTCAGATAGAAAAATGTGCAATAAATAGCATCTTCACAAGTTGGATTTGTAACTAGCTAACTACACTCAAAATCTATCCTCAAAGGAACATCTACATGGAGAGAAGTATGCAGTGATGTATCCCAAGATTCTGTCTTAAGCCCAGTACTCTTCAACATCTTCATAAACAATTTAGGTGAGGGGATAGAAGGGGAATTCAACAAATTTGCAAATGACACCAAGCTAGGGAGAAAGTTCTTGACAGACTTTGGAACACTGGGCCCTATCCAACAAAATGCAAGTCAGTGGCGAGTAAGGTTTTACACTTAGGCAAGTAAAACCAAATGAACAAGCATAGAATAAGTGACTGAACAACAGCAAATATGAGAGAGATCTAGGAGTCTGTGTCTGACAACACTTAAGTATGAGCCAGCATATGTTGAAGTTGCCAGAAATGTCAGTATAGTCCTAGGTTGTATCAACAGAAGAATATTAAAATCACGTAAAGTACTGCTACATACTGCCTAGGTAAGACCACAACTGGAACATTGCATTCAGTTCTAGTCAAAAACGGTTTTGAGACTCTAGAAAGAGTGCAGAGAAGAGCAACAAAGATGATTAGAGGTCCTAGTGGACAACCACTTAAATATGAGCAAGGGGGGAAAAGCCAATGTAGTTCTAGGCAGCATTAAAAGAGGAGTAGAATCAAGTTCACATAAAGTGTTAGTACCACTTTATAATGCCTTGGTAAGACCACATTTGGAATACTACATCCAGTTCTGGTCACCATGTTGCCACATGTTGAGTCTCAAGAAAGAGTTCAGAGAAGTACAACAAAGATGCTTTGGGGACTGGACATTAAAACATATCAGGTTGGAAAAGAGGAGATTGTGAGTTGAAGTTCTGTCTTAGCCATGAAAACCAGCTGGGTAACTTTGGGCCAGTCACTCTCTTTCAGTCCAACTTAGCTCACAGGGTTGTTGTTGTGGAGAAAATAAGAGAAAGAAGATGTGGTGGATATGTTCACTGCCTTGAGTTATTTGTAAAACTATTAAAGTTGAGAAATAAATAAACAATAAATAACTATTCTATGTAAAGAAAGAGAAGTAGTAGGGATAACATAATAGCACTTCCAATAATTGAGGGGCTGTCCCAAAGAAGAGGAAGTCAACCTATTCTCCAAAGCATTTGAGCCAGGATAAGAAGTAATGGGTGAAAGCTTGTTAAAGCTGGGTACAACCTAGAAGTTAGGATAAATTTTCTGACAGTGAGAACAATTAATCAATGCTTGCCTTCTGGGGTTGTGATTTAAAAAAAATACTGGGCAATAATTTAATGGGGATAGTATAAGCCTCCCACCTTGAGCAAAGGGTTGGACTAGAACTGAGGCCCCCAACTTTTTGGGTACCAAGAACCAGTTCCATGGAGTGTGGTTTTTCCATGGTTCGGGAGGACATGGTTTTGTGCACTGCCTGGATTCTGTGTGTGTGCAGGTGGTACTTGCACAACATGGTTCTTGGCAGAGTGCAGATTGGTGTATCTGCAGCCCAGGAGTTGTGGATCCCCTGACTAGAAGACTTCCAAGACTTCCAGCCCTATGGTTCTATGATTCATAGTATATCCTGCGCAAGCGACCTTGTTCCAACATAGTAGAAATCTTTTCACAGTTTTTCTACTGTGTGAGGATCTTTTATTACATGAGCATTTTTAAATCTATGTTAAATCTAGAACATATAAATATTAAAAATTATAAAGAAGCTTATACCATCACAATTCTCAATAGAACAGAAAAAGGAAATATCATCTCTGCCTTTGAATTTTAATATGTAGTTTCTTAAACTTCTTCTACACATGTGATTCTAATTATTGAATACATGGAAGTTTTAAAGAAGATGTTAGATAACCACTTGTCTGAAGTGATGTAGGGTTTCCTGCTCAGGCAGGGGGTTGGACTAGAAGACCTCCAAGGTCCCTTCCAACTCTGTTATTCTATTCTATTCTATTCTATTCTAT
>JANHFT010004397.1:84830-100948 GCA_032467955.1 Pseudoxenodon macrops | reverse complement strand
TTATTTATGTAAAGTATAAAGTGTGTTGGTCCTAAAATGCTGCCTTGGGGAACACCACTGTTAACAGGTATAGGATTTGATAGAGTGCTTCCTATTTTGACCACTTGTTGCCTGTTTGACAGGAAGGCAGCTATTTTATGTAGGAGTCCAGAAATGCATAAGATTTTAGTTCTAGAAGTAGTTTGTCGTGAATCACTGAGTCAAATACTTTACAGAAGTCTATGTAAATTGTGTCTATTGCTTTGCCTTGATCGAGATGTGTAGTCCATATGTTTTTGCAGTGTAGTAGTTGCAGATTACAGGACAATATTTTTCTGAAACCAAATTGTTTGTTGGAGAGTAGGTTGTTTGATTTTAGGTGGAAAGCAATAGATTGATTAATGATTAATTCCATGACTTTGCAGGTGATGCAATATAAAGAGATTGGTCTGTAACTTTCAACTAGGCTGCGGTCACCCTTTTTGAAAATTGGGATGATCATGGCTAGTGACCTTTGGTTGGGCAAGAAGCTGGTTCTCAAATATTTTTCAAAAATTATGTTTAGAGGTTCTGCTAATCCAGTGGAAAGCTTTTTTAAGAAGAAGGCACATAGTCTATCAGGTCAAATAGATAGAGTTGGTTTTAGACTGCGTAGTGGCTTTTCAATGTTGTCTTCTGTAAAATCAGTATGTATTAGATCATTGTAATCATTGTAATTATTTGTGGTACGACTGGGAAATATTGGGTATGAGCTGTTGCTGTTTACAAAGACTGAGCCAAAGAATGTGTTAAAGAGTTTGCCTTTAACGGTTTCATCATTACAGTCTTTATCATTTGGTCCTTTTAGGGGTGGTATGGATCTCAAGTCTTTAAGTTTGTTGTTTAGAAAATTATAGAAGGCACGGGTGGATTTTATGCGCAGAAGATTTTCCTCTTGTTTGATGTGATAATTGGTGCATTCAGTCTTTATTTGGTAACATAAGTTTTTGTAGCGGCTTTTAAAGTTAGCTATGTAGTTAGTTTTGTTTTTTCACCAGAGATTTTTTTTTTATTGGAGCTTCCTTATTATAATTTGTTTTTTCTGGTTTTGGGAGTTATCAGTGGTACATATAGTTTATAATTCTTTTGACTTCAAGCAAAAAAAAAAAGTTATAATGGTCTTCAGCAGTATTAAAGCCGGTGAATAGAATTTGCCAATCAAGAGATGAGAGTTCATTGTCTATGAGATCATAGTTGGCTTTTTTAAAGCTATAACTGGCGATCCCATCATTATGATGATTTTTGTGAGGTTGTATGTTGAGACAGAAGTCAATCATCCTGTGGTCACTGTTGGAAAAGGGTTCTTTTATTTGTAGTCCATAAATTGAGTTTAAACTGTTGCAGAGATGAGATCAAGGCAGTTGTTGAGTCTAGTGTTGTTATTTACTAGTTGATCAAGTCCCTAAACATTACTATCTAGTGGGACCTAGGAAGTACATTTTATCTATAGCTGCCCCTGCCCTGGGGAAAGACAACATTCAAACTATTCCTAATTTTAACCTTATGGCAATATTCCTCTGGGGTTGACATAGCCTAACATTACCAAATGTATATTTTAATCTGGATCTTCATAGTCATATCTAATACTAGCACAGAACAACCCCAAGGGGATACATTTCCATTTTTGAATATAACACATGAATCAATATTACTGCTAAACAGGAATCAGATTTATACAGATATACCTGTGCACAAAAACAATGATCTATCAGATCTATCAGAGTAATAATATACAATCGGTTATATTACTGTGCAAATACACACAGACATTTTTACGTAAGCCTTTTCTGAAATCTCTTTCTTGCAATAAAATAGCTTTTCTGTTCCATCATATAATGTGTGGCAATTTTGTTATCATATGACCATTCTGTACATGGTTTTATCTGCCAATTTTGGTCTTTCATTTCTTCCCAGAAGGCTACTTTTCCTTTATTACAAAGAAAACATTACGCCCATTTCTCAAAAATTACTCAGTGTTCCCATAACCTTAATATCAATCTGACAACAAATGAACTTTTCAACAGTATTATTAATGCTAAGAGCTCTCCCATTGTATAATATTTAGTATTTGATAAAGAGCACATTTATTTATCTAGATACAACATACAATATTCTATGTTTGAGAATTTAGAACCAATGATCCGGAGTCAATCTCACTCTTTCTTTCTTTCTTCCTTCCTTTCTCTTTCAGTCCAAATAAGGCTGCATTCCTGTGCAGCTTAGTGAGCAAAGAGCATCTTCAAGGACCAAAACAGACATGATGAACTAAAAGATATGCCATAGTTAAATACAATACTGATACATAGTTTGGCTATAACATGGGTGTCAAATTCGCATCATCACGTCATCATCATGTGTTATATTGCAACTTTCCCCCCCTTTGCTAAATTGCGTTTGGACATGGCCAGCGCATGATGCCCTGGGCTATAAGATCATTCAACTACTTTGCAATAAGATTCACTGCACATCTTACCTATTTAAAAAAAGAAGTACTAATCCACAGAGAAAAGAATAGATCAGAAAAAGAGAGGAAAAGAGGAATGTCAGAAATGTATTTTTAAGAGGGAAAATGAATACTTTTAAGTTTGGTTGGACAACTAGATTGTTTTAGCATTATGTACCGTTATTCATCTCTGCCCAATCATTGTCAGTAACATCCTTTAAAACGTTTTTTAAAAGCCTGATCAAGTTGTGAGATTAATAGAAAGAAATATCTACATGGATTGAATATTTTTCTAGGACTTCACAGATTCTTTCATTCTCCAGAAAAATATTTTGCATTAAAGTATAGCACTTTGCAAATTGGGTGTAAAAATATCACAGTGCCATTTTTCCTGAGCTTATCTAAAAAGCGAATTGCTCTATTTTAGTGGTCTAGAGGAAATAAGAATAAAGCATATTTTAAGTCCAGCAGAATGTGATATTTTATAAATTAGCATATGTTGAAGAAACATACCTGTATAATTTTCAGATACAGAATTTTATAGGGAATCTTTTGGATTCATTTTAGTTCTGTTCCAGAAAAAGCTTTATATACTCATAAATTCTGGGAATTATGATTCTTCAGTTATGTATACAATGGCACACAAAACAGTTACTTAAAACTCAGGTTTATTCAAAACTGAAGTAAGTTTGACAGTCATCTACCAATACAGCATGCATTTTTAAAAAATATATAAAACATTTGGACTGAATGAAAATAAAAATGTTGATTAATCCATACACGTATTTTACAATATTACAGACAATTGAAAATTTAGAAGAAAATCTGATAGTGTGGCATACATAGTTCTCACTGACAGCCTGGTACTGGTGTCATAACTGTTATTTACAGAATCACTTATAGAACTCCTGATACGTCAACAGCTCTCATTCCTCTTCTGAAGATGCTGCTAACAGCAAGGTTCTTTACTAATTATATTTTTTTCCATAATACATTAATCTCCCGGGAGAAAAGGCACACTGTGGTATAACAGTGACAGTAACATTTGATGTTTCAATATTGAGCCTAAACATTAGGCACCAGTACAAAGACATACAGTGTCTCCACTGATACCCTTCATGGATTTGACTCAGTGACACAAGATGAACTCCACTGATACAGACTAATTATATTCATCCACCAAATAAATTGGACACCTTCCATCCGTAAAAGAGAATGCCTTAGAACCTGAATCTTTAGTTTGTCTTCCTGCTATTATTTTAACTTTTCCTTCCTATTTGGTTGGCATCTATGTCATTTTTATGGGAAACTCTAAATCCCTAGCGTTTGCTTTGATGGACAATGGACTGCTTATTTTTCAAAAATAACAATCCATGTTATACATATTATATGAGAATATGAAGAAATCCCTTAAATTGATAACAAGGAAAAGGTGGATAAAGTAAAATAGTCTGGGGGGGGGAAATACAGCAAAATGTTGCACAGTACAGTCATAACATTTCTTGGTTTGTTATACAGCACAAAGGAGTATTTCTAGATGTTTGGATGTGTAAAGTGTAGTGATTGTCCAAAATAGTCTACTTTGCTTTGGTTTGCAGTGTCTCTGTTTCAGGGTCCATGTCTGTCAGGCAGCAACAGAATAACTTCTGAACATACTGTGTAATGGTAGCTGCAAGATTAAAAAATAAAATAATCATATTATACAAATGATAATCATATCGGCATTACTGGAATTTCTTATGATGTAAAAGTCTTCATTAACTTGGCAACCCTGTTTTTTATAACAAATTGGTTACTGACATTTGATATGAGATAGGGGTACAAAAGTTTAGGATTTTGGGATACAAAAATGGCAAGACAAAAGATGAAGACCAAAATTTAATTTTATTCAGTCTAACTTACATTAAATTTTAGCTATGGTTAAATTAGCCAAATATAGTTGAAAAAATAATTCCCAGCTTTCTTTCTTTTTTCTTCTGTCTCATTAAAAGTTGTAACTTAATGGCACTATTCTGAGGAACTATGTGCAAGGTTTTGTGTGGAAGGATGTATGTGGTTCTAGGACCTTGGATGGTTGACTCCCCCATGCAGGGGTATCTGGCTGGACATGTCGAAATATAAAGCTATTTTGTCCCAAACTGAAGAAAATAATTGGATGGAGAAGCAAAATGTTTTCATGGAAAAAACTAAGAAGTTCAGTTGCCTTTTGAAAAGCACTTTTGGGAGAATCATGATCTGGATGATTAAGAATCTCCATAGACAAAAAGCTATTGCAATAGATAGTCAAAGCATGTGGATTTCATCTGCATGGTTGAGGTTACCATTCTGGCTATTTTGCTCTCTAAAAGAGATACCACTATCATTAGATGGATAAGACTTAAAATAAATGCAAGTTAATAGCTTGCCATTTGATCCATGCTAAGATTACTCCATCCATCCATCCCTTTTAATCTATAATGTAGCATATGGATGATATAAATTTGCAAAATTGTAAATAAACTATGTAGTTTCTTACCAGAAAGCCAATGAAGATACCGAGGTCTTTTTTCTACTGGTAAATAAACTCCCAAAAAGTAAGCAGGAATCCCAGAGAGTGCAATGCCAATTCCAATAACAGAATTGATTGTATCACTATAAAGAGGCACTATAACAAGGAAAACTGTGCATATGCAATATACAATGGGAAAGAAGAGACTGAGCTGGAAAAAAGAAGATAATTCCAAGTTAAAGTAAGTTCTTCTGAAAAATGTTCTCGTTACTACAGCTCTCACAATTTCAAGTAAGCTTTTCTGTAATTGTGTTTCATATCCCAGAAGAAAATAATTATACCCATGACAAAGAATATTTCTTAGTGCATGATTTGAAATTCTCGGAAACAACAGTAGCAAGAACAATCTGATCTTCAGTTTAATCCAGAAGCCAATTTAACAGATTAAAAAGTAGATATCAGAAATATTTTGTTTGCATCTCAAATTAAAGGGCTACTAATTGGGTTACCACAGCAGAACTGCAAAAATCTAGGCACGACTACCTAACACTTAAAACATTCAAAAAACGCTAGTTCTTTGTTGCCACCCAGTGAATGTATGCATTTTTGCAGCCTGGATTTTTTTTGCCCTATCAGCAAAAAGTCTGCGGTTTCATAAATGGAATTATCCACAGAGGCTTAATATAAAAACTAGAACTATATACTAATGGTTACAATTTTAAGCTTCAATTCACTTATGTACTTACTTTAATGGGCCTTGGTCTATCTGGCTGAGTATGCCTTAAATATATTAATCCTGCAATGGATAGTCCGACAAAGAACCAATAGCTGAAACAGTAGTAATTTATCAGGAGAAAGACATCTTCCACAAGGAGATAAACCAAAGTCATTAAACCCTAACAGGAGATAAAAGAGAAAGAATGAAGTGTAAAGATAGAGGGGGAAAATATATGTATGCTCTAAATCAGTGTTTTCAACTTTCAGCAACCAAGTTCACAAGTTTAAGATGTGTGGACTGGACTTCAACTTCCAGAATTCCCCAGCCTGCTCTAAATGATACTTAATCACTGATTTGTCTCAACTGATGCCTTATAGTTTCCTAATTTAATCTCTCTGTTGCTAACAGCTTTAATCAGATAAAGTGCACCAATTGGAGGCTTCTTTTTGTGCTAGTTGCCTTTGAATTTGACAATGAAGGAAAATATATGGTCCCAATTCCCAACCAGCTGCTATAGAATTACATTTGGGAAGTTTCTTTATTTTTGTTGTTGCTGATAATTCTTGCTCTTATTTTTTATAAAATGGCCTGAGAATAATTTCACTAGAAGTCTTATACACAACCTCAAATCCAATCAGTCTTCAAAACAGACGTGAACTGGGTACTATTGTGACTGCTTGAACAAGGCCTATATATTCAGTTTGCGAAAGTCAATTGCTCGCCTCAGTTCCCATGAAATAAATATATCAATCTAGGTTTCAAAATAAGCAAAACTTTCTTCTCTTATGCTTTATCATTACTTACATTAAAAACAAGAGCAGGAACAGGGGTGAAACATTTTATATGAATTAAGCTCAGGCTATCGGGGAGATGTCCTTCTCTAGCTCCAACATAAAAAAGTCTATCAAAAGTGAGGAAAAAAGTATTAGTGTGTAATTCTATACATTCACAATAATATTGATGTAAATCATAGCATAACATAGATATTTTATAATTTATAATTTTAATTGTGTTCTTCAGAGAATTCAGAATAGAACATCTTTACATATTTTTTGCAAAATGAATTAGACTGAGTAAATGTGATTGATGCAAAGTTACCTACATTTTTTTTTAATTGACTACAGAGTTTTGAAACTGGATCTTCATCCAACATTTTATCGTCTGCTGTGCTCCTTATGGTGAAGTGCTAAGGAATGCAGTCTCCACACCATCCATAGGGAACTGCCCTTTGTAATTCCATTATGAAATTAATCATGTGGAAATGTTTGTTAACATTATGACCAACAAGACATATTTCCTGAATTAGACAAAGACACAGTGCAGGATAAAATATTCTTTGTGGAAATAAAATACGAAATTGCTACTATCAAAACTAGTAGATTGGAACTTCTTTTGGAAGTTGACCTGCAGTGCCATTGCTCCTTCAGGAAACATTGATCTTAACCACTTAATATAAAATTGGTGCATAATCCAAATTTCTGAACAGCTCCTATAACCTTTAGAATACAGTTTGGGACTTCCAAGAAAGAAATGGTACAGCTCTATTAAAAGTAAAGCTGACCACTGTGGTGGAATGAAGAACCAACAAGGAGATTGGCTCTTTGTAATTCCTTTCTGGAAAAGTAGAGGACTTGAGATCCCCCAGAAGTGCTCCAGACAATTGCTGCTTGTGAAGAAATTGCAAGACAGCACTATCTGATCAGGGTACAAAGGCCTTGCTCAAACCATGGTTGGTGCCTTCAAAAGGGCACTGGGTTTGGATACTTCCTTTTCTAATCATTTTCAGAAATTGCTATTGTTAATTGCTTTTCAGGTATTAGGAACAGTTGGATGACAAGTTTTATAGCACCAGGCAAATTTCATTCAATTCTTAGCAAAATAAAATTTGCAAATTTAAAAATTATTTGTTTGGGTTTGGTGGATCTGATGGATTTGAAATAATATTTTGGAATTAATTATAAGTATCTTTGTTATTATCCTTTTAAAGACAGGATTTCAATAAAACTTTAAAAGTTGGACACTAGAGGGAACCAGAAGAAAGAAAAAAGAGTTTCAGCTTCATAGATAGATTAATAAAAGGAACAGCTTTTAGCTGTCTTGTTCAAAGAAAATACACCGTTGCTTCTTGAGCCATTTCCAGGAATTAATAAACGAGCAGAAAGCATTATGGTGGGGATATTAAAGGCACACATCACCATAAATTTCTGGGCTGATGGTAGAATAAATTTCTATGGTATCCTGAAATTAAGTCTTAACCCAGTGTCCCCCCAACAAATATATTGATCTTCAACTTCCACAAGTCTCAGCTAGCATGGCTGTTGCATGCAAAGTTGGGCATGCTGGTTGAGGATGGTGGAATTATCAAAGATATAGCACCTGATTCTTGTAACAGGCCTCTCCTAAAATGAGTTTGAATTTTGCTACCATATTGATGTCTGATGGTTTTAGAAAAAGGAACGAGGAAGAGAAAAAGAGTGATAAAATAAATTTCACTAAATAGGAGTATGCTGTGCCATTTACTTACTTACTTACTTACTTACTTATCATTCCACAGACAATTTAATAAAATAGTATTCCCCGCCCTCCCGAAAGGATAGAGAAAATTGGGGACATTCTCATGGGTAGAATGTTATACTTTTTCACTTATTAAGTAGACCACAGGGTACATAAGAATTGCTTAAATTTTCACAATAATTTTTCCAGTAATTTTCAACCTATGGTGGTTTCAATTAAATTCCAAGAGAAGATATGAACTCGCCTTCTCTTGGGCTTTTTGAGTAGCGGTGTCTCCTACTAGGTTGCTGGAAAAGTTTGGGGAAAATTCAAGAAAAGATCCACCCAATTTAGTTTGCTAGTGTCTCATACCTTGAAGCTGCAATAATTGATGAGTTTAATCCTCCATAACAAGACATTGCCACTGCAATAGGGATGATCCATTTAGCGTGGCTAAGAGCTTCATTACCAAATGTCTGTAATAGAAAAACAAAGAAGAAAAGATTCATTCATTTAGTTTTTCTGTGTCAGGGAAATTGACTGCATGAAAATTTAAGTTCTAGCATAAAATTATACTCCGTGAATTCTGACAATATCAACGTTTTGACATAGCTTTTGAATTTTGGTATCTAATTCTAGTGGTTAAGTAATAAAAGACAATAAGGCCAGAAAAGAATTATCATGATTTGATAAGATTTTTTTTATAGTCATATGAGAATTTTGTAAAGTTCCAAACTTCCTCTAGGTAGCGAAAGAAATAATCATCTACTTTATTTGCTCCTGACTACTAGCCGTTTGAAAGCATGCAAATGCAAGTAGATTAATAGGTAACACTTTGGTGGGAAAGTAATAGCATTCCATACACCTTTGACATATAGCCATGCTGGCCACATGACCATGGAAGATGTCTTTGGACAACACTGGCTACCTCAGCCAAGAAACAGAGATGAGCATCTCCCTAGAGTCATCCATGACTGGATGACCTTTACCCTTATTTGTTTCACAGCAAACTTTCCTAACAAGGTGCTCTCCTGAAGTGTTGAAACTACGTGGTCAAAAATTCCCAACTACATTGGAAATAATGTCTTCTCTTTATATTGCCTGTGAATTGTAGTCCAAACTGTGTCTAGAGATGACCAGGTTAAAAATGCATTTCTAACAGTTCCATAAGATACATATATACTGTATATGGTACAGGGAAGAATCATCAACTTATACAGGAGAATATTTGTAGCTCATGGTTGAAACGAGGGATCCTTGGTGATATCAGAGCTTAGTTGTTTTCTTGCAGATGTTTCATTACCTAAAATACAGAATGTAATCAGTGCACCGATTTTACCTAGTTTGGGTATTGAAACATCTGCAAGAAAACAACCAAGCTCAGAGAGCATCAAGGAACATCCATTGACAAAACACAAACCAAAGAGTGTGCCTATCAGTTCCTCCAGTCCTTGAGGAGAATTCCTATCATTCTATTGTTGTTATGGTTGTCCTGGACAGATGGATAGCCAAACTTCTACACAGCACACCAATCATTTTATAAGTATACTTATGGGTCTCATGTGGAAACCAGAACCCTTCTTAGCATGACAATGATACCTATTAAAAAATTTCTTTTGCAACAAGTCAGCTAGAAATATTAATTATTTTGTAAATAAGATAATAATTGATTATTTAATAATGTACATAAAAATGGGAAAAAATGAACCAAGCTTATGGAACCTAATGGGAACCTATTGGCAACATACTGATGATGATTCTTGATATAGAGTTGATATTTTTGTTCTGCTTTCTACAGTATTCCACTTCAGTGTTCAAAGGTCAGATTGACCATGCTGTAATTCGAAAGAGATGTTTTTGAATCAACATTGGATTTGAGTGTTGGATGAGAAGCAACAATTCATGGGAAAGGAGTCCTGTGTCTCCTTCTATTTATGTCCTCTGTTTAAGGTCCATGGAACTTACTGCTCTAAGTAAAGTAACCCAAGGGTCAAAGTATTCCCAAAGAAGATCATTTGATAGCTTTCAAAACATGGCTTGTTCCTTCAGAATAATAACTCACTTTAAAAGTAAGACTCAGCCTTGCTAATTCAGAATCAAGAGGTTATATTTGAAATGCAGTGATAATGTTGCTAAGTGATAATTTCTAACAGCTTCCTGTCTAATTCTCAGATCCTTAGTTCTTAACTATTGCTCTTCTGCATGTTCTGACTAATTTATCTATCTCTATTTTTGTCCCTTAATCACTGATAAAAAAATATCTAATTCTATTTCTAAACTCTCATGCTTGAAAGAATCGCGTTTCCATATTTACTATGTACAGTTTTAGTTCAAAATTATACTCATAATAAATTCCATCACTTGAAAACAAGGAGGCCTTGCTATATCTGTAAATTGCCATCTCATAAATCTTTAAAAAGTGGGCAATCAATGAATTGCATGCAGCTCTGAGCATTCAGCAAGACCCAAAATTCATTAGCAAAATTATTGCTTTTGGGTTGCAATATTTCAGACTATAGGGGAGGAGGACGATCAGTTTACATGAAAATAATGGTTTGTTTACCAGGTGACGTTTGCTTGAATTTGCACCCTTAAACAATTGCAATACCTCTCCTACCTCTAATGGACCAAAAAAAAAAAGTCATCTAGTCTTAGTGATACTGAAAAATTACTAAATTATCTGGCTTTCACGGAGCTCGAGGTTTTCTACTGCAAATATTGCTCCTTATGTCAAAACATCTAAGAAAATGAGCTGATACTAAGCCTGCTGTATATTTCTATGGCTAAAAATCTGAAAGATTGCTGAGATTTAAAATCAGCAAAGAGTGTAATTGATATAGTCACATGCTGTCCCTACCCAGCATAGATTTCCCATTGCAGTAGGAAATTCTACAAGGGAATTTGAACACGTGAGAAGTTTGGTTCAGAAGCACCTGTGCATATGGGTCTGATGAAAACAATGCTGTGCCATTTCATCCTGTGCTTTTGTATGTGCCTCATGACATCATACAGAGATCCCAAAGGGATGGTGTTGCAGTACAATATCACAGCACTGTTTTTGTTATTTTGATGAAAGAAGACCTGTGTTTGGACTACATGAAAGGCAAGTGGTAAGAATGATGTGTTTATTACTCAGGTCAGCCTTCTTCAACCTGCTGTTCTCCAGATGCCCTGAAATTCTTGGAGTTGCAATTCAATACATGTAGGTTTCCTGAGATTGGGGAAGGCTGCCTATCAGATGCACCCAACAATGTATAATGCACAACATACCACAGCCACGGCATCACTTGCTAAGAGAGAAGTCATGTCCAACACGACATAGTAGGCCACGTTGGTCAGCAAGTAAATAATAGTCACTATAGGCATTGATATTGCAATGGAAAGTGGAAGGTTTCTGAAGAAAGAAAGGGGAAAAAAACACAGCGGAATACGTTAAATGCACCAGAATTAAGGATAAACCCAAAGGAATAAAGCAAGTATTAATATAGCGGTTTGTATAGGGAAGTATCTTGCTATATTACTGACCTTACGTATATGTACATGTAAAAAATCATGTCAGATGCAAAAAGAGGAGGAGGAGCTATATTTATCCAGAACAAATATGTACCTTTCTGGGTTTTTCATTTCTTCAGTGACAAAATTCAATGTATCCCATCCAGAATAGGAAAAGAGGGCAGAATAAAGAGCAAGTGCAACATATCCTGCATTTGTTGTGGAACTTTCAAATGGTTCCTTGAGGTTGTCAGTTTTTCCTGTGGAAACATCAGAAGTTTCAGGTCCTGTTTAAATTTAGGTATAGAGGTATTTTATACGTATTCAGGTAAAAATGGAGCAGAACTGAAATATTCACTGCACAAAAATCATGGTAACATTTTTCCTTTCCATAACTTAATTTGTAGTTGGCTTTTACATTCTATTTTACCCTTCTGAGATGCAAGTCTGTTCATATCAGCTTTTTGGCATCAGAGGAGAAAAGTCACAAAAGATCATTATTTAATTTTGTGGGCAAAGATACACCGCTTGGAAGCAAATTCTACAGGATGACATGTCCTTCCAAAAATTTTCTTTAGTGGAGTTACTTTGCCCCCATTAGATTTAAAAAGAAGAATGAACTCGGGACAACTCCCTGCTATAAAATATAAAATAAAAACGTGCATCTGGATTGCTCAGTAATTATCTGCTGGCAGTATATATGGTTAAGGGTGTATTTGGAAATAATTATTTTAACACATTACCAAAAATGGATTTCAAGAAGGATGGGATGCTGATAAAGGTTGTCTTATCCAGCCTTAAAAACTGAATGATTTTGGTGTTTCCTGGTCTACAGGCATAGGAATAATTATATAATATAATTTATTCAGTTGCAACCACAGATCTGCACGTCCAATATGAAGTTATTCAGAAAATTGTATATATTGGAAAACAAGAGTTGTATGGAAACGAAGTGCCCAGAGGTTCATGACCCTAGAGATTGCTGCAGATGGATGTTTTTTTTCCTGCATAAGAGGAATAGATCATGTCAAATACTCTCTCTCTCTTTCTCTCATACCATAGAGCCAAAAAGTAAAATCTGATTTAAAATCAATGTTTGCCTCTATCTACTATTTACTTTGCCATATTCATAACAGTAAGTTCATTCTTACCTTGACTAACTTTATAAAGCCCCACAGCTATAACCATGATAAGAGCCATCACTTTTGCATATGTGAAAAGATCCTGTACTCGGGTTCCCCACTTCACATTGACACAATTAATAAAAGTCAGGGAGCCTTACAAAAAAATAGGAAACAAACATAATAAACTTTGTTAGAATACAAAATTGTAACAAATTTGTTAGAATTTAATTAGAATACCAAAGCTATTTGAAACATCTCTTTTGAACAGCCTGGCTGTTTTGTTTTTCAAAAGTGTAGGTGAATGTATTAAAGAAGTACAGTTAGTCCTTGTTTAGTGACCATATTTGGCTATGGCTATTAGCTATTGCTAAATAAAATTACAATTATGCCTATGACCATATTTCAGCTTTTTTTTTTCTTTATAGACCTTTGAAGATTGTAAGTGTTGGATCACGCGAGTAAGGAAGACACGAGGTGCAGGAACAGTCAGCTACCTTTATTAGATCCAGGTGGAGGCAATATGGAACTGCCGGCAGGCTGGCATGGGATTCCCTGGTCGCCTGCCGGCCACTGACATGGCTTTAATTTTCCCGTCGCTAGTTTAGCAACCAGCGGTGCACATACTAATTAGTCCTCCCAGAGGACGTAACACTAAGTGCAGGGATTAGTCATAAAATTACTTTTTCATCACCATCATAACAGTCACCTAAAGAGGCAATTGCTAAACAAGGACTAGCTGTAAAGGTGAGAGCCCAATGCAGACCAAAAACAAATTTGCAAGCAGCATATAGATAAAAACGAGTCATCTTTCTTTCCTCCATATCCCTTCAATGGGAGGCAGAAACTAAAACAACTGGAACTACATAAGTTATTCTTTAAAGAAAATATGATTTATATTTGATGGATAATGGTATAATTTCTGAGCAAGTTTAACCAGATTTGCTAGTTTTAGGATGGAAAGAATCTGTCAATCAGATTACATGAATAAACCATGAAGAAATGCTATCCTAAATGTCCTCTTATTTCGCCCTTGGGCTGATGAAGACAAATTGTGAGGATTTGTATGTGCAATACTGCACATACTTTCAGATAAATAAATCACACAGCACTACAATTTTCAGAAAACATTGGAATGATTGCACAATTTTTTGAATTCTTTCCTCAGATATTTAACTTATATGGGCTTGGCAAACCTTTTTGTTTTGTTTCAGTTTCCCATTTTTAAAAAGCAGAAATGAATATGATATTACAGGGGAATTGAGAAGGTGAAAAGAAGTTCAGTTTCAGTTATGTGCTGAATATATATAATATTAAAAATATGACCATTTTTAGATGCAAGGCCAATAATATGAATTGTGAATTTGCTGTTCAAAATAGCTGGAAGTCACCAGATCACCAGATCACCATTATCTAGAATGATCAGATGCGCAAGGTTATAATGCTGGGTTAAAGGACAAAGGGGGTAGACTCAAATTATTTTTGGATACAGTTAGTACATTATAATACTACTTGATAATTTCTAACATGACATATTGGTTCATATTCCAGAGCAGCATATTTAACTCTTCACACATGGAGCTAAATAGTTGGCCTATGTAATTTGGATCTTGCCCACTCTAAATAATAACGTAATTGGTGGCTTACTAGATTAGCCAATGCCTTTGAATTCCAGTTTTCTATTCTGTTTGATTTACTACATTTTATCACATTTGAAATCAATAATCAAGATCTTCCCAATGAAAACCATAATCTAAAATTCCCCGTGTACACACTCTTCCCTCTCTGGTAGTTATCAGGAAACTACACAAAACTACACATTTAATATTTAACTGCTTTTATCTTCAAACCAAGTCTACTGAGCTAATAAGAACTTAGAAAGTTCTTCTGATAAAATGGCAGATTCTGGCATTTATTTGGGCTCACTGTTGTTCCAGAAAATGAATAAAAAATATTGCATTCTAAAACTATACCATATAACAAATTATTGCAATGACCAAGTAAAATTTTACTTACAGATACAGGCTGCTGCAATCAACCTAACTGCTCCATAGGGTGGCTCACAAAATGGAAATATTGGCTGCACAATATAATTAGCAAAAGTGATCGCTATGACTGCCTGAGTGGTAGGTTCAATGATCAACAAGGAAGACCATAGTCTGATAAATGCTATAAATCCTCCAAAAGCTTCTAGAATATAGGCATAGCTTGCTCCTGATTTAAGTATGGATGTCCCCAGTTCAGCATAACACAATGCTCCAAACAAAGAGAAGACCCCACCAACGGCCCAGAGGAGAAGTGCAAGTCCATACGAGCCGCTGTACATCAGCACACCCTTGGGTGATACAAATATTCCTGATCCAATCATGTTCCCTACAATTAAAGAAATGCCGTTAAACAAGGTGATTTCTTGTTTCATTTGCATTTTTTCCTTCTTGTTCTCTGCCACTGAGTCCAACTCCTGTAATTCATTCTTGGGTTTATGTTTTTTATTGCAACATGTTGTCCAAGGACCTGTCATCTTCAGTTAATCATTACCTGGAAGTAAAAAGGAGAGAATGTTTTGTCTGGAGGGAAAAATGCGGACACAAGGAATAGTTATACTATAACATAATTTAATTCTGTGGAGGTTCATTTCTGGTGTCTGTAGGCCAGGAGTTTTCAAATAGTGTTCAAGCCATTGAATATATTAGTTTAATAATAATAAACGCCACCATCATCATCTGGAACGCTAATCAAAATTCTTGTAGTTACAAAAATGCATTTCAAGTGAATTATTTGTTTATTTCCTTAGTATTTCATAGAATCCCATCAAGTTTTCATCCAAGTCTAAGGCTACAACTTCTGGTACTCCAGGGTTTTCCTACACATAACTGCCCCTCATTGCAGGTACACCTGCAATACACTTGTTTTATAAAATAAGAGTGCTTTGCTTGGGTAGAGGACAGGAGAAGAAAGAAAACATGTAAGTCTAAAACTCATGATTAGAAGAGCTAATCTTTGCAGAAAAGTCTTCATAATAAAATTATGATTTATGGTTCATGAAAAGCAGACTTTGAAACACTGATTCCAGACCTTTCCTAGGTAAAAACCAAAAGTTTAATGGCTTTGGTTGGAAATTTAAAATACTAGTAAATACATATTACCTAGTATTACTGTGATTAATTATTACTAGAAGCCTGAGCAATGATAGGCACCACATACAGTTTAGCTATTACAGGTAGGCCTCGACTTATGACCGTAATTGACCCCAGAATTTATGTTGCTAAGTAAGAAATTTGTTAAGTGAGATTTGCCCCATTTTATGACTTTTCTTGCCACATTTGTTAGGTGAATCACTGCCGT
>JANHFT010004397.1:49691-66927 GCA_032467955.1 Pseudoxenodon macrops | reverse complement strand
CTTTTATTCCCTCTGGGAGGGGCCATTCATCGTCCACCTGTGGCCTTACTCCCAAGTCGACCCTTGTTCTTTAGCTATTCCTTTCGTCTGGCAACTCTGTGCATGCGCACACTGGGAACAGGCTCCAGATGTTCATCTGCCCCTCTGATGTCTGCTTCCGAAGGCAGCTGATACCTGGCATATGACCCTGTCCCCCTCTCTGCCTCCGATGCAGAGCCCTCATCAGAGCCTTCCCCAGAATCCAGAACTGGCCCATGTTCCTCCTCAACCTCCTCACTCTCCAAATCCGCTGCCAGCTCTGCTGGCCGCTGGTGGCCCACAACACATACCAGCCATGCTGCACCATACCAAATGGCTGCAACATAACCAGTAGGTGGATTTTTCTTTTTTTGTTTCTCTCATTATCCCAACAGATAACATCAAAAGTTATTTTCTGTGAACCATATAGACACTCTCTAGTTATGATGTATTCCTAAGAGCTGAGGGGTTCTTAGTGATCTCTGACCTTGGTTGTTTTTCTTGCAGACATTTCATTACACAAACTAAGTAGCATGATCAGTGCTACTCTTAAGATTCTAGCACTGATAACGTTGCCTACTTTGGGAAACGTCTTTAAGAAAACAACCAAGCTCAGAGAGTAGACAAAGAACCCCACATTTCAATCCTGAGCTGCAAATATTTTCCTTTATCGGTATTCTTAAGAGGATTATGTAATTGCCAATGATCAAACTGCAATTGTGTGCAGAGGACATACCATCTGAAAGGAGGTTGCATGGTTTTGATATATTTTGGGGAACACTTGACGGATAAGATTGATCATCTTGGGACGAACAGGAATTCTGGAAAGAACAAAATCACATGGAACAAAGGTTTTCGGTTTAATTTTTTTCAATTGGTAAAATTTAGCAAACAAGTACAATGAGCACAAAATGCAATAGTGATTATGCTGGATATATTTAAAACCCTATTTACATATCAGTAATTAAAATAAAAACACACACACACCAGTGGTGGGATTCAATTTTTTTTACTACCGGTTCTGTGGGCGTGGCTTGGTGGCCGTGGCAGGGGAAGGTTACTGTAAAATATCCATTCCCTTCCAATCACCTGGGACTCCAGAGGCACAGAATAGATGTGGGCGGGGCCACTCAGAGGTGGCATTTATCGGTTTTCCAGAACTATTCAAAATTTCCACTATCGGTTTTCCAGAACTTGCTGAATCCCACCTCTGACACACACACAAAAAACCCTACTATAAAATTCTATATAGTATCCTGGCCTTAGTTTAATCTTTAAAATTATAATGGGGCTGTAATATTAGCTGCCCAGGGCCTCATGTGGTCCACCGGCTAGACACGCCGGAACTACATGAAATAATATCTTGACTCCATGTGTCCCAAATATATGAAACATCTTGGGAGTTTTTTTCTCTGCATACTCGTCTTATGCAGTATGAATCCAGTAGGATATATTTCTGTAATAGCACTGCAGAGTTACCAATGGTACCCTTAATACCATTAATTCTACTTTATATTGAGGTCTGAGGGGGTTCTAGAATAATTTTACTCATTCTTATGACTTTCAAATTTGTTTATAGACTATTTTTTTCAGAATTTATGATCAATATAGCTAAAGTCCAATCTGTCTAAGGGTGCCAGGAAGGCTATCTCAAAACTTTGCATCCATATCAAAATTGTTAGTTATAAATACTATACCCAATCACTAGTTGCCTCAACCATATTGTGGTTGATTTAGAATGCAACAAAAGCAGTGCAAATATTTTTGTGGTAAACCAAAGCTACATTCACTGTACAATTCATGCATACAGCTCTTCAACAAGGGACATTTTCGCTGCCTTAAATAATGACACACACACACACACACACAGAGACTCATAATAAAACAGCATTGCCACTCGCCTTCAAATTTCCACATAAAAACTACCAACAATATTTTATTGTTTCTCATTTTATTAATAACAAAATGACATAAATCATGTCTATACTTTTAATTAATGACAACTGTGTGAGAAACATCCCGCTGAGAGAATGTAATTAGGCCAAAGTCACCCAGAAAACTTCCATGCTGATGGTGCACTTGAACCCAATGCTTCCAGGCCTAGTCCAACGTTAATAACTATATAGATTCTCTACCACTGTTGTTGTCATTAAATCAATCTGTTTTGCCTATTCTCTGGTTCTACAGGGATATTCACCAAATACAGGATCAAAATAAAAGTTGACCCACTAGTATGAAATGATCAAAGACTATGGTGAAATTGTATCTCCTTTTTACAGGGTTATTTGCTCTTCTCCAAAGGTCTGTAGTATTTCCCTGTTAATGAATGCTAGCGATTTCCCCAAAAAAACATTTTTTCTCTTTTAAAAACTTCTAGGAAGGAAGCTACAGTATATCTTAAATGTGGTGGAAATTGCCATTGTAAAATATGTCCGAAATTAGACAGGTAACACAGCAGGAGGCAGCCTAACACCACTTGATACAGTGTAATGTTTCTCTCCCCATCCTGAAGAAAACTAAAAAAAAAATGTTTTTGACTATCTGATCTTTCAATGATGAGCTCTTCCAAAGTTCAGAAATTTCCACACTGGCATTTTCCAAACCTTTTCTGGGGGTTAAAAAGGACAGAGAGTATCAGCTACTGGCTGATTGAAATGACTCTCAGTGTTAGGTATCATTCGGTGTCTTCAATAGAGGAATGTACTAGTCATGCAAATATTATATGGTTTCTGAAATTATATTGAATTGTAAGGGCTGGAAGATCTATTTATTTCAAGGACAACAGTGGTCTGAAGACACCTCTCTCTGCCTAGATGTTATCCCAGTTTCACCTTTTGGAAGCTATTCTCTTTAAAATTAATATCTGCTCTGTGGCATTCAAACATGGAGGAGACTTCCCTCTGTATCATAGTATGGTAAGCAGGGATCAATCATTATCCATGTTGGGCATTTGCCATTTATCAGCGTTTATCTCCTACCTTGAGAATATGAATATGCTAATTGATAAGCGTTCCTATGATTAGCATAGTATAAATCCCCTGAAAGAACTTCAACATAAGTTTGAAATGCTGAATGTTAATCCTTGGCAAAGAGTTCATTGTTTAGCTCAGTTATGGCGAATCTTTTTGGCACTGAGTGCCCAAACCGGAACATGTGTGTATATGTGCGTGCTCCAGAGCACCAGAAACCTAAAGACCAGCTGGCTAGCGCACACATGCCTGTTTTTTGGCCAATTTTTGGGGTGTTTTCGGGCTGGTTTCCGGTGCTCCGGTGCCTGCGAAGAACAGCTGGCCGGAAATGAGAAGAGTAGCTGGCAATGGCGCACGTGCCCACAGAGAGGGCTCTGTGTGCCACCTCCTGCACACGTGCCATAGGTTCACCATTACAGGTTTACCTCATCATAAATCTTTGCATCTCTGTATGAGACATTGATGAGTTCCAACCCAATATAGTTTAAAACGAAATAATTTTATGTATTGTCTCTGACTTTCTACAAAACTGCCCGCTGAACTTTGACAAAAAAAGAGTTTAACCATATTAAGGTGTTTATGATAATAATAGAAAAAATGTTTTACCTCTTGTATACTAGTGTTCAGTGGTATGTTTAAAGATATTGATTCATCAGTGGATATCTTGTTAGACAAATGGACACAACTCCACTCATAGTGTGCCTGAAAGAGACATTGGCATAAAACAAAATGGTGTTATGAAATCGAAGTATAACGATGAGACAAAATACCCAAGAGATTTGTATCTGAGTAAGGCTATGTGGGAGAGCACAATTTGAGACATGTGTTCACCTACAGCCCAGAGGTGGGTTCCTACCGGTTCGGACCGGTTCTACCGAGTAGGTAGTAGGCCGCTGGTGACATAATGGAGCTGGTTCTGCTGCTCTGTGGGCGTTGACATCTTTTTTCTGGATAATTTTTATTTGGAAAATTTCCAGATTTTTCTTCTTCTACGCATGCACAGAAGCCGAGTTTCTGGCACTGCGCATGTGTTGCCATCTTGTTTTTGGGCTTTTTTTGGGAGGGGGGATTTCTCGGGGCTTTTTTCTACTGCACATGCATGCGCGCACAAGGTGTGCGTGCGTGCCTGAGGCGCGCCTATGCAGTTCATGAGGCAGCGAACCGCTGGTGAGGTAAGTTACAACCCACCCCTGCTACAGGCAACTGCTTGCAAAGATTGTTATTGTTTAACACAACAATACATACACTTATTTTGTAAATAAACTGTAATTTATAATTTTTATCTTATATAAATCTATTAAAATATAATAACAAAAACAAACAATACATAAATAAATGGACAGGATGTCTATGGAGATTCTCAGTCATCCAGGTCTTAGTTGTTGCAAAGGTGCTTTTTCAAGAGGCAACTGGACTTTCTGGTTTTTCTTTGAAGACATTTCGCTTCTCATTCAAGAAGCTTCTTCAGAAGCGAAACGGCTTCAAATAAAAACCAGAAAGTCCAGTTATATCTTGAAAAAGCACCTTTGGGACAAATGGACAAGTACATCCCTTTAGCTGAACATGCTTACAGTTCTATCTGTGATCAGGAACCCCAACAGGGCAGTTTTCTGATTACAAATATCTCAATGGTCCCATAAACTCCCATATATCTTAGCATAATTCAGACTGGGCAAGTGAACATCTGCATATGATTAATAGTATGAGAATTCTAGCTTCAGATACATGGATATCCAATTTCTTTTTGGGAATAATTTCTATTCATAATATATTATAATATGAACACTTACTTTGGCCCTCTTTAAATCTATTACTGCTTCAAGCATAGGTATCTCTTCAAAGGTCCTCATCACAGATTCAAGATCTATTAAGCACCCTAAACAAAGATACTCACTATTAGGTCTCTTAACAGAAAGTTTAAATTATGGAAATTACATTCCTGAAAAATATTTTAAAGCATACTCCCTAAGGCCAATTTGAAGGATGTCAACTATTCCTGGGTAAAACTAGATAGTACTACATCCTATATATCCAACAGATAGGGAACAATGAATGTTTATTAGTTGTTTGACATTTTAACATAATTACCCTGAGAGATTTGGACTCCAGAAAGCCTTAATGTTCTCCCAGGCCTTAGGGTAGGATGAATTGAATTCCTTATTAGATACGTTTGTCATATGTTGCATATTCTTGTGTTAAAACAGCCGCTCAGATTTACCATTTTGCTTATTTTACTCATTGAGTGCTTTATTTATTTATTTATTTTGCTGATCTTATTGTGTTTGTTTGTTCTTATATTGTGAGCTGACGAGTTATATAAACAAACAGTGTGTGTGTTATTCCGCTTGAAACATTGCTTTCAGGTTCACCAAACTTTACCAAAATTTGATATTAACAGAATTACAATCCCGGCCATGTTGTGACCCCTATCTCTCCCTCCTCCCTCCTTCCCCAGTAGCTCAGTCCAATTGAACAGGATGAACCTATAACCTGCCAGATCCCACCTGTGTGGACTGTATCATCATCTTGAAGATTTTCACAAATAAGGTAAAATAAATCTCCCTCATATAAGTAGTCCTAGAGGCAACATGAAGGCTTTCCAAAGGCAAAGCACTGGATGACCAGAGTGGCATCTACAGCTTGTTTTCTCCTTCTTCATCCTCCATTTCTTCAAGCTTACTCTGTTTGGATATTCTTGGGAGAATAGGAATATTGCATTGCATGTCTTGGAACTGTAGTTTTAACATTATTCACATAATTACTATTTTAACGAGCACTTAATGCTGGTTAAAATTAAGTATCTTTCTATAAACGTATATTAAAATGTAATAATGCATTATTTCAGATACTATACAGACTAAACTGAAACTATTACATGAACCTTGCTTATATCTGATTCAGAACAAGGTGATTCTTAACACAGAAGTTAAGAAATCAAATGTCTTTGATTTCCAAACTTTCCAGAAAAAGCTCATCATACCATATTCCAAAACTTGCTTACTCAAACAAAGAAAAAGTTGCCAAGAGATTTAAATCCCTTAAATCTCAAGAAAGTATCTTTCACCAAATTATTATTATTAATTACTTTTGCCAAAGCTGAACAAAAACAAAGTTAAGATTTCACGTATCTGAAGGTATACTTTAAAAGATGGCTTTTAGTTTTCCCTCTTAATAATAAAAAATAAATAAAATACTGAATGAACACAACAAATCACAATCTACGTAGTATCGGATATGATTTTGAGTGCATTTCAATATAGAATAACTGGCATGTATAGTGAGCTGAGTGCTATCTGATAGCCAGAACAGGAACCAGGAAATATCAGGGTTAAGAATTTGCGTGCAACAAACATATTACATGGCTTTAGGTAAAGTAGTATGCTGCAGAGTGAGAGTATGGGAAGAATGATATTGACACGTTCACTCTTTTCAGCCATTCCAGTGAAATTGAATAGAGATCAAGCTACAATATAGAAGCAACCCTTCCCAAGCACAGGTTTTTACACACTAGGTAAAAAACCAAGGGGCCCAGATCCTACAGACAGCTCACTTCATACAATTGCAGAAAACTTCTCCTTCAGCTAAATGCATGAAAACTGGGAAGAGAAGTAAACCAAGGATCCCTTCTGCATCTATTTGGAAGTCCTATACATATGCAGATGAATGCTTGAGGGCATTAGAACTGTCCTAATACAATGAAAACATGTGTTTGTTATCTATTGCTTTTTTTTTAATTGTCAAGGAAAGCCCATCTTTCAAGCCATAAATAGAAAAAATATATTTAAAAAGTGAGAAAAACGGAGTATTCGTACAAAAATTGTTCTAGGCTTTTCTAAGATTAGAATACTGACACTTTTCTGATTTGTATGCCAATATAAAATACATGAATATAAATAGTCCTCAATTTACAACCAGCTGCTAAGCAAATGTTGAAGTTATGACCGACCAGAAAAAAGGGACTTACAACCTGGATGTGAGAGTAAGAGTTAGTCACATGATTGAACTTTAAATGCTCAACAACATGGTTCCATTTAGGACCATTATTGTAGTGTCATTTGCAGTTGCATTTTAACTTGGTTTTGCTGAAAACTGGAACTTATTTTCAGATTTGGGCAAAACTGCACCCCCAAGCGAACCTTTCTTTCCTTAAATATAAAAAAAATAAAAATTTAATAAATAAATAAATAATAAATTAATGACCACTGTAAAAAAGGTCATAAAACTGGGTCAGTCCCATGAACGACTCTTTTTATGACCTCTTTGATATAACACTGTAACGAGAAGGCTCCATTATGGTTGTATGCTAAGGGCTACCTCTACGCAAGAAAGCAACCAGATTGCTTTTTATGTGTTCACCCTATTTAAATTTAAATATTAGAATATTTATACAAATCGACTACAATAAGGTAGTATTAGCTGTGACATCAATGGCAACCTGAATCCAAATGCCAGATATCTGATTAGTACAAATGTGTCTGATACTATTGGATGGTTGTGTTATTGTCTGGGTTGTTCTAAAGCACTAAACAATTTTACAAAGAAGAGCGATATATGCATCATAAAATTATCCACAGATTTTCTATCTCAGTTCTCCATAGCAGGGCTGTGCAGAGACAGCAGCCACATGGGATTTGCTAAGAACTGGTTGCTTTAATGGTTCAAGAAGAGTTCCTTCACTCATGCTCACATGCTTGGAGAATTGCCGTTTTTATTCCTCCATGTCTGGCAACTGTCTCAGTTTTGTAATTCAGCTGCAAAATGGGGAAAAAGAGTAACCATTTCCTCACTGACTGTTTAAAAAGGCACAAGGAAGAACTGCTTGACTGAGCAAACGTCAGTGAATACATAATCTCAAAACTTCCCACTGCAATTGAATCACAAAATAAATATAGGGTTACCTATTAGGTGGACATTTCCCTTAGTCAACAGGCCTGTACAGGATTGCAATTTTTAAGGGGAAAAGGTGCTTCAGAATTTCATTGGTCATGGCCCAAGCTTTGCCCACAATTCCTTAACATGTATTTTTGCCTGTTTGGAATGGAAAGTGTAATCCCATATGATTACGGGAAAAAGTATAGCTGCTTTAACAAGTTGCGGACTAGTGCTACACCGCATCTGCTCCAAAGCATCTTTGCTCATTGAATCCAGCCAACTGGTGGTGATGGGAGAGTCACACCTAGTAGGTAGACCTATTTTTATAATGGTAAAATAAAGCTTAAAGGCCAATGCAAATTATACATAATAACTTTAATATACAAATAAAACAATCCCAAGTAATACTTGAGATGCTTCCAGACCAGTTGTGGGATTTAGCCGGTTCAGACCAGTTCGGGTGAGCAGGTAGTAGCGACCTGCGGGTGGGCGCAGCCACCCACCCAGGCGCTATGCCGTCCTATTTAGCCACGTTTTCTGAGCTGTGCGCATGTGTGCAATCACTGCGTGCGTGAGCAAGGCCGTGTGCATGCTCTCTCTCTCTCACATTTTCGGAGCTGGGCGATCCGGTTGTTAAATTATGTGAAGCCCACCTCTGTTTGAGCCGTTGAACAGTCTTGAACATTGTGTTCAAGTGCGGCTTTTGTAGAGTTGATATGGAAGCAACAGAAGGACTCCAGGGGGTGCAACAAATATACAACAGCAGAGTGTAGCCAGAGCTGCTGAGTTACCTATCCTACAGAGAAACTCACTTAAAAAAGATGGTCTTTCATCTGGATTGGGTGCCCAAGCAGATTCCATTAAAGACACCACCAATTGTCGGTAAGGAATATCAAGGGGCAAAGTCTCTTCCCCAACATCTGGACGCTTCCCTTGTGACATGCTAAACATAATTTGCAAGTAATGTACAACATCTGCAAAAGTCAATACATGCATGTGTTAGAAATATATGTGCATTTCTTTGAATTTTAGAAATTGAAACGCAAGTAGTAAATTCATGTTTTAGATGATATTGTGATCTAAATCTAATTTCGAAATTTTAAATGCCAAATAATTCTCCTGACCTTCCTACCAATATTCTGCAATACATAGTATTTTATTACAATACAATAGTCCAATACAATACAAGCTTAAGACAAAGGGGAAACAATGGACTTTAAAAATACTGTTTATATTAATCTAAATTTTAACTGGTTATTCTAAGTCAGCTATTCTTTAGAGAATTAGATGAAGACACAAAATCTGACCTTCAAATGGCTTTTTTCTTGACATCACTTCCCACATAATAATGGCATAACTGTTACAAACAAAAATGCATGTTAGTATGTATTTTTAAATTATTTCATTTTCCCCCCAGGACAAAATAATCTCAGTAAAATGAAAATATCCCAGTTACTGTTGTTTTGTGGGAAATCTACATTCCAATCTAACAGCAAAGCAAATATATTAATATTTAAAATATTCTCAGTGGCTAGTTGGGACAAATACCTTTGGTATCTTAAATAAAAAAGTAATTTCTTTATATATACTTTATACATTTGTGTATGAATGAATGAATGAATAAATATAGACCTATTACACCTAATACAAATACAAGGATACTTTCTCAAATGTTATCTAAATATTAATTATATCCACTATTCTTTTATCAGTATATCCCTGACCTACTAGACATTAAATAGACATTTTAGGTTTCCATGCTAGTTCTACTCTTATGTAGCCACAAAGGAAACTTTGGAAGGTTTCACATCTATTTTTTATTGAATACATCCTCTTTTTGTATAAATTTAGCAAAATTTCCTGCCATACAAGAGATGGCATCTTAAAATCAGAAGCTGACTTTATTCAAAAACATCTGATTAAGATGAACCTACATCTAATGCATAGGATTAAGCTTTTCTTTATTTAAGTGGAAGTAATATTTTTGAAAATATGTAGGAAGCTGTATTGAAAGAGAATACAAAGCAGTTTTTTCAGCAAATCAGAATTTATTGTGATAGCTGGATGCAGTCTTTGGATATGTATGATTGCTAATGTGCATACACGAATCACTGAAACAGCCAAAGTCCTTAAGGAAATCTGTAAACTCTATACCTTGACTTACATTGTCAGTTAGTTAATACCCGTACAAAAGTCTATGAAGGGTAGCTTTTCACTAAATTAAAAATGCTTGACTTATTTTAAGTAACTTGAAAAGGGTTAAAATGTTCCTTTCAATAAGATAGTAATGAGTTTGGATTAACATTTTGTGACCTTATTTCACAATAAGATACATGTGTGTGTGTGTGTGTGTGTGTGTGTGTGTTTCTCAAAACTTAGGAATGAATTAGATTTTCTAAACATATGTACAATACAAAGCCTGAAAGAAGATATGCATGAAAAAACTTGCATTATGCAAGACATAATTACATACAGGAACCCATCCTTAGAAACACCACTAAGAAAACAATCTTCCTAATAAAAATTGTGCTGACCTTAACTTCCACAAAGAAGTATAAAGTATTTCTATGGAGACTGAAACACCAAGGTATACAACCTATTTGGCCTTTAATCTCACTGCATTTTACATACGGTATCTGTAATGCTCAATATGGCTGATTTTTTAAACCCATAATAGAATAATATACCTGTATATATCATGCTTTACACTTGAATGGATTTTGCTGCTATCATAACATTCAGGTGGTATGTAAATGATGGTCCCTCCCTCAGATATTGATTTATCCCCTTTTGAAAGTGACATGGATACCATGCGCCACTTTGATAAACCAAAGTCTGCAATCTGAAAGATGGAAAAGAAGCTCAGATCACCACACGCATCTCGGAGACACAAAGGTTTAGGCCCATTAAAAATATCTACTTTGGTCAAAGAAAGACTGTTTTTATGAGAAGAAGCTTATTCTTTTTAACAAAACTTTTAAATTGCAACAATTATTTCAAAAAGGTAGACAGATCAGAAAACAAAAGGGACTGATTAAAGAATGAAACCATAAAATACTTTTTCTGACAATTTGTTAAGCTAGATAATATGGTAATTACCAACTCACATGTGCGCGCGCATATATATATGCCACTTCCTTTTCTAGACGTACTCTACATTAGACTAACCTTGAGCAGAGGTCAAATTTAGCAACAGCAATGTTTTATGTTATAAAACTAGAATCATGGCCTTCTTAAAAGTTCTCATTTAGTAAGTGGCGATTTTTACTTCCCCTTTTAAGACATAAATATGAGCACAGCAATTATCCACTAAGCCACAATATTGCTCTTCTGTATATCAATCACACAAATAAATAAGAAAATTGAAAGGAAATTTAATAATTTGCAAACTTGTAAAAATACGGTATGTAGAAAAAGAATATGGAAACTGATCTCTGTTGAAATTCAAGGGGAGGACTACTAGGATTAACAGGTTAAAATAAAATAAAAAAGGAATTCGACATTGAGTATTAGGAGGAATTTCCTAGTAAGAGCTGATAAACTGTGCAATAGGCTAAACCAATGGTGGATTTCCCTTGCTGAAGGTTTTCAAACAGTGGCTAAAGCTACCCTATCAGGGTAGTTTAGTTGATTTATCTCATTCATAGTGAATAAGTAAAAAAGAGACAAGGGTTCAAGACATGATGTTGTGCTTACCATCTGCTGCAGATGCCTCTGTACCTCACTGAGCAGGGAATTGGGCTAGATGACTATAAGGTTTCACTCAAACAATAAAACTAGGAAAACTGGATGAAAAAATAAATGACTTGAATATATAGCCAATTAAAAGAATTTGTTTTTGGATTGGTAAAATTCTTTAAATTGGCAAAGAATTTGGGAATATTCAGTACAAATCTAACCGGGAAAAAATTGCAGTTATAGCTTTCCCTTTTTTATTTCAAAAGGATTTAAAACTTTAGCTATGGTACAGCTTCAAAAGTTACGCTTGGCATAATCTTAAGAAGTAGGACTTGGGACACTCCAAGTGTAACATGCACATTTCTTATCTCTCTCTTTCTCTGTTTTTTTGTGCTGTCCATCTCACCTAAGGGACTCTTTTTGCAACACTTGATCTGTCTTATCTCACTTATGTGCAAGATTTTTCTCTGTACTGTGAAGTTTCTACCCCTGATTCCCCCCTCCCACTTCTTCTCCGAAGAAGAGCCCGGCCTTACCTTAACATGGAACTCACTGTCAAGTAAAATATTCTGGGTCTTTAAATCATGGTGCATGAGTGGAGGATTCAGGTTGTGAAGATAATTTACTCCCAAAGCAATTTCATACAAAATGCGATACCTGAGTGACCAAGCAACGTCGGGATAGATGTTTTTCTATTTAGCAAAGAGAAAGAACACAACATATGGCGATATAGAGAGACAGACTGGAATGGTTGAAAGAGCATCTGGAAACTAGCTGATCTACCGACTTATGTATTTATTCATCGAATTTTAAAACCACCCATCTCCCTCACAGTACCAATACAATATTAAAACGTAAAAAACAGCATATAAAATTGAAAAGAGGCAAGGATGATCAAAATGTTAAAAGTTAATTAAAAGGTGGTGGTGGGGAAACCTTTTTAGGCCACTAACCAGCCGCACAGCTGTGTGAGTCTCTGTGAGCTCCAAGCAAAGCAGCAGAGCCATGTTTTCAAAAGGCCAGGAGAGTCGGGGGCGGGGGGGAAGTCTACCTCACCTCTGGGGGAGGGGAGAGAATGTTCCAAAGGTCGAGACCAACACAGAGAAGGCCCTTTTTGGGACCTTGACAGTCAGAATTCTTTAGCTGACAAGGTCCTCAACATAACTTCTCCCTGATTGACAGGATGGGATGGGCTATGTAATGGGATACTATGGCTAGAATGTAGTATTGCAGGCAAATTCTGCCCACAGTCAGTAGTTCGATCCTGACTAGCTCAAGGTTGACTCAGCCTTCTATCTTTCTGAGATCAGTAACATGAGGACGCAACTTGTTTGGGGCAATATATTGACATTGTAAACCGTCCAAAGAATGCTGTAAAACACTGTGGAGCAGTATATAACTCTAAGTGCTATTACTTTTGCTATTGTCAAGATAACCTGAAGAAGTCTTCCTTAAGCACCAAGAATTGACCTCAACTAGATAGCATCATTATCCTTTATCAATTGCCCACAGTTTATTTCTGTACACAATAATTAAAACTACACTATTAAAAATTAATTACACAACTAAAACTATTTCATATTCATTCTCAATCTATAACAATATTTTGAATATAATAAATAAAAAACATATATATTCTGGAGAATGGCTATATTCTGTAGCTTTTTAGAGATTCTCTAAAAAAAAGCACTTGTCATTCCATATCAATGCATGAAGATGGGGAACTTGTTTTCAAATTGCCCCTTTCTAGACTAAGACACAATACTGGTCAGAACATGTGCTCTTCTTTTTTTCTGATGTGTTAAGTTAACTCAGTGTTTCTCAACTTCAGCAAAAAATATGTGCTCTTCAATTCCCAGAATCCCCCAGAAAGTATGAGTTAGGGTTTCCTTATTTTAAAATTAATAAAGTAGCTCTAAATGCTTGTAGTGCATACTTACCTCATATAAAAGTTGGTTTAGTGATCCATTAGGCATATATTCAGTCACAATACCCAGAAACTGAGGTTCGTTGCAAATTCCCAAAATTGGTAGAATGTAGCTGAACCTTGCTTGATGTAAAATTTCAGCTTCTTTTAGGAGACTATCTCGCTCACTGCAAGAATAAATGGCAAAACAATAGGCAAATGTACTTATCTTCCAGCTAATAGACTTAAAATGTACATTGTGGAAAAGAATAAAAGGCTTGTTTACATATTAATTTATTTAAATGTGTCCTTTCTTTGTTTCATCTTTTACCAGTTGCTGAAGTCAAGCTGGTGTCTGTTGTTTTCAATTCTATTCCCAGCATTTCCATTTTGAGGTTAGTTTTACTTTTGCTAGTCATTCTGTGAAATATAGCAAATCATATGTCCTACAGCTTTATGCATTTTTACCTTAAATCAGTCCTAGCAAGTTGGTTTCAGACATTAAGATAATTTAGAATTTTAAACCGGGACCAAATCATAGCATGCATTTCTGCTTCCACTTTACATGTGAATAAAAGGTGCCGTTTGAAAATGTTAGCTTCTCTTTTGAATTTCCATAGATTACTCAACTACTGTATATTTTATTAAAACAAGCCGTCTGCAAACTAAATATTAATGCTTGATATAATGCCAAAGAGTACATACAAGATAGCTGCAACTTGTTTCTATGATGAAAACTAAGTGCCTCTTCTTTGTGGAAACTAGAATTTTGACACTAATAAAGGCATCCAAATTCTAATTATCTTCCGATAGTCATTTCACGTATTCAATTCATCTGATATGCTGATGTCATTTGGGCTGCAAAATCCAGATGATGACAAATTCAGCAAAGAGAATAATCTTTGCTGCATTCTACTGGTAGTTTGCATTTTTTCCAGTCTAGGCATAATTGTGTCAATCAGACTACAAGGCAAGTGAGGTTATGCCATTATGTAATAGGGGAGCTGAGTACAATACTCAAGACTAGAGCTTCATAATTCAGAAAACAGTAACATATAATCTTAAGGCTGAAGACAAAGCAGTAATGCATTTAGAACAGAGGCGCAAAACTTGTGGTGTCACGTGACATATCGCAACTTCCATCCTTTCGCTAAACTAGGCATGGGTGTGGCCAGCACGTGACACATCTGGCCTGTGGGCTGTGAGTTTGACAGCCCTGGTTTAGAACCATATGCATTAGGTTGAAGGATCACAGATGTTAAGGCTGTGCTGGTGGGCACATTTGGAACTGTGCCAAGAATGTTAGGCTAGGAAATAGTTACTATGATAAGAGTTGTAGAAAACACAAAAGGAATCTTACATTTGAAATTAAGGAAGTATTAAAATGGTAGTACTTAGTTAAGATATCATGTCTTTTAAAAATGGTGAAGGTACCGTATATCTTTTACAAAAATAATTCTCCCAAAGGGAAATCCATAAGTAGATACTAGACCAGGGGTCGGCAACCTTAAACACTCAAAAGATCCACAAAGGTCCTAACCGGAAGCGCCCTGTTCAATTCTGGAGCCCCGCCATAGAGTCTCCTCCTAGCATGGCGTCCTTTTTCCAGTGCCGACTGGAAGTCCGATTCCCACACTATAGAGTCTCCTCCTAACGCAGCATCCTTTTTCCTCTACCTGTCATAACCGAAAGCCCTATCAATTGTGGAGCCGACTGACAACAGGGAGCCGCAGCAGAGGCATGAAAGAGCCACATGCGGCACCAGAGCCACAGGTTGCTGACCCCTATACTAGACTATGGAGGGTGATGCTTCAGAAATGCTTTAAGAAGCCAGTTTATGAGACACACCTTTTAATTTTGCACACCCATCTTATTTCCACAGATGGAATCTATACATTTTGGTTGGCCACAACAACAAAACCAAAGCTTGTGGAGAGGAAAGCCTTTTCCTTTAGACTATGTTCCCATGCATTTAGCTTCATGTTTGATGATGAGTTCTTCTTGATGCTGTGCTTCACAATGAACAGCGTGTACTTTTACCACTCTGGAGGAATACACCCCACTGGTTTTTTTCAATCTTGAAGCCGCAAGGGACCCTCCCATCCCTTCAGAGCAAAACAAAGGCAGGTGCTTGTTCCACTATTCCATCTACCAATGACAGTACCAATTGCCATTCTTGGCCATTTTTTCCTGAAGCATTTCAGGAATGAGACAAGCTCCATGTTTAAGATTCTGAGGGAGGACATATCGGACCACAAACCATGCCGCAAGCATCGCCATTGTTCACTCATGTTAAGAGAAACCTACAACCAGCAAAAATAATTGTACAGGTAGTCCTCAAGTTACAGCCACATTTGAGCACCAAATTTATGTTTGCGAAGTGAGAAACTTGTTAAGTGAATTTTGTCCATTTTACGACTTTTCTTGCCGCAGTTGTTAAGTGAATCACTGCAGTTGTTAAGTGAGTCACACGGTTGTTAAATGAATGTGGCTTACCCATTGGCTTTGCTTTTCAGTAGGTCACAAAAGAAGATCACATGATCCTGGGACATTGCAACCATCATAAACGTGAGTCAGTTGCGAGGCATCCAATGTAAATCGCATGACCACGGGGATGCTGCAATGGCCATTTTTTTCAGCGTCATTGTAATTTCGAATGGTCACTAAACACACTTTTGTAAGTTGAGGACTAGATGTATGCATACCTACATGCATCACTATACTCATTCAAATTCCACTGATACAACAAGATAATCTTTTACTATGGATGCTCATTAGACAATTACTGGTCATTCTTGTATCACTTATTTAATCTTCCCATCCACTTGTGGGAAGCTGGACTGGCAGAAAGTGATGAGGCTGAGAACTCCAGCATGAAATCTGCTTTATCTAATCCCAGCGTTGTCCTTAAATAGCTATCCCATTAACTGTACTTAGCCCAGGATTGGTTGTAACTTTCTTGACATCTTTTGCCATAACTGGAAAACTGAGGATTTGTTTAGATATTATACTAAGCCCTGGCTTATCTTAACCATTGTTTGTTGGACAAGCTAGCATTAATTGCGCAGATAAGCAATGTAAGCATGGTGTAGTGATTACCGTATTTTTCAGAGTATAAGACGCACCTTAGTTTTTGGGGAGGAAAATAGGGAAAAAATCTGCCTACCAGGTATTCATCCGGCTAGCGTCCTTAGTCTGGTCAGTTTCAGCACATTATTATATATATATTATATGATTAGGACTGAAAAAAACTTCTAAACCACAGCTGATATAGAGAAGAAATGAAAACAGCCTGGAAAGCCAGAACGATCGTTAGCACCTCGTTAGGTCTGGGGAAAAAAAGCTTCTTCGGAGGGAGTAGCAATGAAAAATGCCTGCAAAGATCGCTCCACTCTTCACTCGCCTTGTTAGGTCTTTTAAAGCTTTTAAAAAGCCACATTCAGAGTATAAGATGCACTCAAATTATCAGCCTCTTTTGGGGGAGAAGTGCATCTTATACTCTGAAAAATACGGTATATCTATATCTACATCTACAACTACGTCTACATCTACCTCTCTATATCTCTATCTTTCTATCTTTCTATCTTTCTATCTTTCTAACTTTCTAACTTTCTAACTTTCTATCTATCTATCTATCTATCTATCTATCTCCCTATCCCTATCCCTATCCTTATCCATCTCTATATCTATATATATCATCTATTATCTATCTATCTATCTAATCTAATCTAATCTAATCTATCTATCTATCTATCTATCTATCTATCTATCTATCTATCTATCTATCTATCTA